>CM056719.1:160750273-161041465 GCA_029844215.1 Przewalskia tangutica
GTGAAATAAATCTCTCTTATCTCAAGGTACTTCTTACCCTACCCCTATTCACCGGAGGTTCGTCTCATAAGCCAAAGTATTTATACTGTACAATCTTCCCTATCGGTCTTACACTTATACGGGGTAATTACAACTTGTGAACTTTATACAACTATAGTCTCAGTTCACCTATCATTCTTGTCAACATTCTTACTTCTCACTTTACTAATCAAAGTATCCCTACCTCTGGGGTACTATCACTTACAACTGCTAGCACCGCTATCTTGGTCAATAACATAACTGCTTCCTCATGACCTATAGTCTTCTCCTAACCGAAAACTAGAGGCTCTGTGCTGGCTCAAACTCGGCGCAGGCGACTCGCCATCGCGAATAACATCCGGTGTACCATGGGCATAAGCCCTATCAACTCTCTGAGTCTGACTAGTAGATCTTGCTACCCCTTTTGCCCTTCTGGGCGTCTGCTGCCCTCCTTGGAGGCATAACTGTAACACAAAAATACGTCAGAGAGTAATTATCTTACTAACACAGCCTTCTGGCACGATCTTAGAGTGAGAAGAATAGAAACCAACTATTAAATGTACTGTAGCCTCATGCTTTTGGTTGTGGCGCTCATCACACCGATAATCAAGACTCTACTAGACACGGTCTGTAGACATTCCGAGGTCGATCGCTCGATACCACTCTGTCACACCCGAACCCGGGCGTGATCGTGCCTACACAGGCACCCTTCTACCTTAACAACTAAGTACATTGCGAAATTAATAACAGCTCATTTTTTTCTTTTAAACCAACGTGCGTGCAAGGCAAAGCCGACTAGGCTGCCATATATACATAAACAAAGACACTACACCGTAATGAGTCCAATCCCACATATGAATATGTAGGCCTCTAGGAGTTAAAGCGAAAATATGGCGGGACAAGGCCGTACTGCACCTAAACTGCATAAAGCTCACATCAAGGATATATACCAAAAAGATAAACTCACAGACAGAGGAGCTATCCAAAACCACGAGGATTCTACACCGCCGATCACCAAACAGCGTACCTAAACTCAAGGCGTGAACGCAACGAAGGAGGTCGATGCGAAGAATGTACCAAGTATGTGAACAATGAGTGCGTAATGAAATCATAGCAGATCTAAACAAAGCAGAGACATGTATGATAGCCAACCTACAATACATAGCACATAAGCAGTCATATCAAGTCAGGGACGCAGGCCCTCAAAGTCACTACTCAAATATAACTATGGGTCTCACGCCCATAATATCAATCGTGCCCGTGGAATCCTTCCTCACTGCCGGCAGTCCAGGATATAACATAACACCAATAGGCATACATGAACACCAAGTCCCACCTGTGTTCTAAAGCATGCAGACGGCAAGTAGGCAAACGAACAGGTGGTATAACGTCTTGGGTTTACCCTCATTTATACTCGACCCGAAGGAGGTGGTAAGCGGGGGTATAACGTCTTGGCTTGGCCCTCATTTATACTCTTACCCTGGAGAAGGTGGTATAACGTCTTGGGGCTTGCCCCTCATTTATACTCTTACCCTATCTCAACCGGCCGTCAAACAACACATAAAGCAGGTGGTATAGCGTCTTGGGGGTTTACCCCTCACTTATACTCTTACCCTGGAGTATGGTGCATGTCTTGGGGTTTACCTCACTTATACTCTTACCCTATCTCGTGACCATCAAACAAGACATAAGCACTACCATGTCTTCTATAAAAATCCGAATTTAACCCAGTACTACAAGAACGGAAGCATGCAGTGGAATCCCACATCACCAGTGCGTCCCAAGAATCTTACAAGACACCGACCTTCAACCAGAGTCCGGACCTTAATAAAACATAATACTTGCACTCAAAGGCTATTACCAGCACATATAGGCAAGTTCTCAATTAACCAAGCCAAAGTACTTATCAAGGCACACATAGGATAATTCTCATTTAACAAGCCAAAGTACTTATCAGGCACAAATAGAATAAATTCTCATTTAACAAGCCAAAGTACTTATCCGCACAAATAGAATAAATTCTCATTTAACAAGCCAAAGTACTTATCAGGGCACAAATAGAATAAATTCTCATTTAACAAGACAAAGTACTTATCCGGCACAAATAGAATAAATTCTCATTTAACAAGCCAAAGTACTTATCAGAGCACAAATAGAATAAATTCTCATTTAACAAGTCAAAGTACTTATCCGGGCACAAATAGAATAAATTCTCATTTAACAAGCCAAAGTACTTAGCAAGGCATACATACATTCTTTTATAAAAGACTCCTTTCTATGTAAAGCCCCAAGATACTAACACCGTAGTATCAAGGCGTGTCTATTTTCAAGGTAAGTTACTACACTTCGAAACTCATTTCAAAGCTTGAAATCAAGTAACTCCAAATTTTCACAATCTAGGCAACTTATGCCGATTTAATCAAAATAGACAACTTTCTAAACCTTCCATAAAGCCGTTATAACCAACTTCCCATAAAGCCGTTATAACCCTTTATGGTTTTAGACGTATCCATTCCTTCAATAACCAAGAGACTTATACTATTAAAACCAAGTATCACATACTTACAAATCAAGTTCTTAACTTTCAAAAATACTTCAAGTCTCTTAATAGTTAGAAAACAAGTTTTCTTCTACTTTTAAACCTCAAGTAACTTCACCCATAACGCAAGTTACTTCTCTTAAATCATGTCATTTCTCCTTTTAAACCAAATAAGTAAATCACTCCTTTGACTCCCTAAAGTCATTATAATGACCTTTAGGTTTTAGAACTAAGGCCTAGCCAAAGATTTGAAATCACTTCTTTTCAAGTTTCTATGTACTTTAAGAAAAATACCTTCACTTTTAAGAATCCAAACTTCCCTAAAGAAATGGATTATACTACTTACAATTTAAACATCAAAGTACACTCGAAGTACATAGAACAAATTCTATTTTAGGCAATCCAAATACAAGCAAGGAATGGATCATTCAAGGAGTAGAACTTACTTTCTTTATTCTAAGGAATCATGCTAGAAGGAGATAGTTCACATACCTTTTCGCTAAATCCACAAGCTAAGCCGAATACACGTGCGTAGAAGTGTCAACCTATAATGGTCACAACAAGGCTATCAACTTCTAGTCTCTATGTAGAATAATACTAAGTATTTAGTCTCTAATTCTACGGAAAATCGGGCGACACTTCCTTTGTTTCTACTCACTTTGCCACCTTTTCAAGATCGAATACAATAACCAACAAGCCACATTTAAGGCTCCAAAAACAACCAAACAAAGGGGATTACACGCCTACAATACGTGTAATATTCCGCCCACAATTCATACCAAAGTAGTTCCACAATTAAAGCCATTCTCACCAACTTACAACCAACAACACTAAGTCTTTTCCAACCCTTTTCCAAATTCCAAGTTCTTAGGTCTAACATGTTATATAGTCTAAACAACTTCAACAACTACAATTTCCTTCCTTTTACAACGTGTGGCGACTTTACTAATAATCGACTTGAATTGTAGTCTTAAGGCTAACATGCTAGTTTTGGATTAGGGTTCCAATAACCAATATCCTTATCAAAATTCATACTATATATCTCATGCTTGCTAATAACCATAGCTACAATCATAAGTAAGCCTTAACTAATAAAGCGACAAAATTTATACCTTTCCAAGCCCTTAAAATTTCCAAGATCCAAAGTCGCGCCTTAGAAATTCTTAGCTCCTTTCCTTAAGTTCCAATCGCTCCAAGCATTCTTTGAGGCCTATGAAGAACCTTCTTCAAGTTCCAACTTCAAAGTTGAAGAACTCCCTTTGTTTCCGCTTGCGACTAACGTAAAAATACGTTTTTCCGAATTCTTTCTATTGAGATAACCTTACAATACCCTTGGGGACATTGGGTTAAAGTCTTGTGACTAATGGATCAAAACTACAAAATTTCCTCTTCCTAAAGTAGCCTTGGCGAGAGCAACTATAGAAGAACAAGAGTTCTCTAATTTTTTCTAAGTGTAAAGTGAGCTAGTCTTGCACTAGTATGATACATATAACACGTTGGAGGTCTAGATATCAACAAATGTGAGGCTAGGATGAATATCACAAGGATTGAGCCTATGTGGACAAGTTGACTTGGTCAAATATGTCAAGCTTGCAAGACTTATCATCTACATAGGTCAAATGACCATTCTACCCCTTGCATAAATTTCTGACCAAGCCATGTGGGGTGCCACGTGTCGCCTCTCGTTCGTCCATAAAATTCCGTAACCTCGTGGGCCCCAAAAACGTAAAATTCCTCGGGTGGGCCCCACGTGACCAAATCATAAAATAAATTTCCATAAGGTTAAGAGTTCCATACTCTTCAAATAATGCCTTTTGAGAATCCAATTCTCAACAACGAACATTTTTCCTTTCCGACGTCCGGAAGACTTTCCGTCGGAAAAACAATCCTTCCTTTCGTACTAATTTCCAAGTCTTGTGTTCCTTGCGTACATTCACTTACACATGTCCTGAACTTACGGGGTGTAACATTCCGCCCCACAATTCACACGAAATAGTATAATACTTCACTAGCCATTCTCGGCCAACATATAACCAATCACACTACGTCTTTTCCAATCCTTTTCCAATTTCAAGTTCTTAGGTCAACATGTTATATAGTTATAAACCACTTCAACAACTATAATTTCCTTCTTTATTCAACATGTGACGACTTAAACTAATAATCAACTTGAATTCCAATCTTAAAGCTAAACATGCTAGTTTTCGGATTAGGGTTCCAATAGCCCATAAACATATCAAACTTCATACTATATAACACACGCCATAAAATCCAAAGCTACAACAATAAGTAAACCTTAATTGCTAAAGCGACAAGATTATACCTTTCAAAGCCCTTAAAAATTTCCAAGATTCAAAGTCGCCTTAGCAATTCTTAGCTCCTTTCCTTAGGTTCCAATCCGCTCAAGCACTCCTTGAGGCCATGAAGAATGCATCTTGAGTTCCAACTTCAAAGTTGAAGAACTCCCATAGTTTCCGCCTTGGACTAACGGAAAATGCGTTTTTCAAATCTTTCTATTGAGATAACCTTACAACACTCTTAGGAACCTTGGGTTAAAGTCTTGTGAACAAAGGATCACAAACTAATTTTTTTGTGTGGGAGAATCATCAAACAGAGAGCGAGTCTCCGAGAACAATTGTGTTGTGATATTTTCTAAGTGTAAAATGAGCTAGTCTTGCACTAGTATGATACATATAACACATTGGAGGGTCTAGATATCAACAAATATGAGGCTAGGATGAATATCACAAGGATTGAGCCCATGTGGACAAGTTGACTTGGTCAAATATGTCAAGCTTGCAAGACTTATCTTCCAAGGTGGTCAATGACCATCTTACCCTCACTCTAATTTCGACCAAGACCTTGTGGGGGTGCCACGTGTCGCCCTCTCATTCGTCCATAAAATTCCGTAACCCTCGTGGGCCCCACAAAATGTAAAATTCCTCGGGTGGGCCCCACATGACCAAATTCGTAAAAATAAATTTCCATTAGGTTAAGAGTTCCATACTCTTCAAATAATGCATTTTGAGAATCCAATTCTCAACAACGAACATTTTTCCTTTCCGACGTTCGGAACATTTTCCGTCGGAAAAACAATTCTTCCTTTCGTACTAATTTCCAAGTCTTGTTTCCTTTCGTACATTCTCTTATACATGTCTTGGACTTACGGGGTGTAACACCTAATAACTCAAATTCATGAATTTTTACACTTTCGACGGGTATTAGCATTCTGATTGGCCTAAAATTCGGTTGACGGTCTCTGATTGGCCTAAAATTGACCCAGTCTATCAAAAATAGGTTGTTGATCGACACTCATAACTTTTTGATAGCCAACGTCACATATTATTGCATTTCTAAGCATAGAAACTCAAATTCATGATTTTTTTGCACTTTCGGTGGATATTAGCACATGAATTTTCTAGAATCCGGTCGACGGTCTCTGATTAGCCTAAAATTCACACCGTCAATCACAAACAGTCTTGTGATCGATACCCATAACTTCGTCTTGGCCGATGTCGCATTTTATTGAATTTCTAAGCCTAAGAACTCAAATTCATGAATTTTTACACTTTCGGTGGTATTAGAATTCGATTGGCCTAAAATTCGGTTGTGACGGTCTCGATTGGACTAACATTCACCCAGTCTATCAAAAATAAGTTGGTGATCGACACCCATAACTTTTTCATAGCCAACGTCACATATTATTGCATTTGTAAGCAAAGAAACTCAAATTCTTGATTTTTTCGCACTTTCGGTGGATATTAGCACATGAATTTTCTAGAATCCGGTCGACGGTCTCTGATTAGCCTAAAATTCAAACGGTCAATCAAAAACAGTCTTGTGATCGATACCCATGATTTTGTCATGGCCGATGTCGCATTTTATTGAATTTCTAAGCCTAAGAACTCAAATTCATGAATTTTTACACTTTCGGCGGGTATTAGCATTCTAATTGGCCTAAAATTCGGTTGACGGTCTCTCATTGGCCTAAAATTCACCCAGTCTATCAAAAATAGGTTGTTGATCGACACTCATAACTCTTTAATAGCCAACGTCACATATTATTGCATTTCTAAGCATAGAAACTCAAATTCGTGATTTTTTTGCACTTTCGGTGGATATTAGCACATGAATTTTCTAGAATCCGGTCGACGGTCTCTGATTAAACTAAAATTCAAACGGTCAATCAAAAACAGTCTTGTGATCGATACCCATCACTTTGTCATGGCCGATGTCGCATTTTATTGGATTTCTAAGCCTAAGAACTCAAATTCATGAATTTTTACACTTTCGGCGGGTATTAGCATTCTGATTGGCCTAAAATTCGGTTGACGGTCTCTCATTGGCCTAAAATTCACCCAGTCTATCAAAAATAGGTTGTTGATCGACACTCATAACTTTTTGATAGCCAACGTCACATATTATTGCATTTCTAAGCATAGAAACTCAAATTCGTGATTTTTTTGCACTTTCGGTGGATATTAGCACATTAATTTTCTAGAATCCGGTCGACGGTCTCTGATTAGCCTAAAATTCAAACGGTCAATCAAAAACAGTTTTGTGATCGATACCCATAACTTTGTCATAACCGATATCGCATTTTATTGAATTTCTAAGCCTAAGAACTCAAATTCATGAATTTTTACACTTTCGGCGGGTATTAGCATACTGATTGGCCTAAAATTCGGTTGACGGTCTCTGATTGGCCTAACATTCACCCAGTCTATCAAAATTAGGTTGGTGATCGACACCCATAACTTTTTCATAGCCAACGTCACATATTATTGCATTTCTAAGCGTAGAAACTCAAATTCGTGATTTTTTTGCACTTTCGGTGGATATTAGCACATGAATTTTCTAGAATCCGGTCGACGGTCTCTGATTAGCCTAAAATTCAAACGGTCAATCAAAAAGCAGTCTTGTGATTGATACCCATAACTTTGTCATGGCCGATGTCGCATTTTATTGAATTTCTAAGCCTAATAACTCAAATTCATGAATTTTTACACTTTTGACGGGTATTAGCATTCTGATTGGCCTAAAATTCGGTTGACGGTCTCTGATTGGCCTAAAATTGACCCAGTCTATCAAAAATAGGTTGTTGATCGACACTCATAACTTTTTGATAGCCAACGTCACATATTATTGCATTTCTAAGCATAGAAACTCAAATTCGTGATTTTTTTGCACTTTCGGTGGATATTAGCACATGAATTTTCTAGAATCCGGTCGACGGTCTCTGATTAGCCTAAAATTCACACCGTCAATCACAAACAGTCTTGTGATCGATTCCCATAACTTCGTCTTGGCCGATGTCGCATTTTATTGAATTTCTAAGCCTAAGAACTCAAATTCATGAATTTTTACACTTTCGGCGGGTATTAGAATTCTGATTGGCCTAAAATTCGGTTGACGGTCTCTGATTGGCCTAACATTCACCCAGTCTATCAATAATAAGTTGGTGATCGACACCCATAACATTTTCATAGCCAACGTCACATATTATTGCATTTGTAAGCAAAGAAACTCAAATTCTTGATTTTTTCGCACTTTCGGTGGATATTAGCACATGAATTTTCTAGAATCCGGTCGTCGGTCTCTGATTAGCCTAAAATTCAAACGGTCAATCAAAAACAGTCTTGTGATCGATATCCATGACTTTGTCATGGCCGATGTCGCATTTTATTGAATTTCTAAGCCTAAGAACTCAAATTCATGAATTTTTACACTTTCGGCGGGTATTAGCATTCTGATTGGCCTAAAATACGGTTGACGGTCTCTCATTGGCCTAAAATTGACCCAGTCTATCAAAAATAGGTTGTTGATCGACACTCATAACTTTTTGATAGCCAACGTCACATATTATTGCATTTCTAAGCATAGAAACTCAAATTCGTGATTTTTTTGCACTTTCGGTGGATATTAGCACATTAATTTTCTAGAATCAGGTCGACGGTCTCTGATTAGCCTAAAATTCAAACGGTCAATCAAAAACAGTCTTGTGATCGATACCCATAACTTTATCATGGCCGATGTCGCATTTTATTGAATTTCTAAGCCTAAGAACTCAAATTCATGAATTTTTACACTTTCGGCGGGTATTAGCATACTGATTGGCCTAAAATTCGGTTGACGGTCTCTGATTGGCCTAAAATTCACCCAGTCTATCAAAAATAGGTTGTTGATCGACACTCATAACTTTTTGATAGCCAACGTCACATATTATTGCATTTCTAAGCATAGAAACTCAAATTCGTGATTTTTTTGCACTTTCGGTGGATATGTCACGACCCGACCCCGGGCCGCGACTGGTGCCCTACCTGGGCACCCTTACAAGCTTACATCAGAGATAATCAGCGGAACATACATGAAACCATTAAAATAAAATAACGAGAATTTAAATGAGTTAGCCGATAAGGCTACCTTCAGACACATATACATATACAACGCAAATTACATCCCTTTCTTTTTCAAACCGACCCACAACATGTGACTACAGACCTCTAAGAGTTTAACATAACAAGCGTGGCGGGACAGGCCGCCATACCACGAATATACATAAGTCTACTACATCGGGACACTGCACAAAGATAAGCCTCGGAGTGAAAGGAGCTTCTTTCCAAAATCAAGCGAGAGATCCAAGGCGAGGATCACCAACCAGGTACCTATAACTGCGGGCATGAGCGGCCCGAAGGGTCGATCTAACAGTAGAGTATGGAAGCAAATAAAATGCAATAACCAAATCATATCTATAAAAGAATGTCTTTTAACTCCCGAAATCAATCATATATTAACCGCTCCTTTCATTCCACAATAAAACTTAACAACATATTCTTACATACATACTTAAAAGGTTACTCCAGTTTTTGTTCTTTCCACCTAACTTACATATCTTTTCATAACATAATCCGGCCCATTTGCGGGACACGGTGTCGTGGACTCATATAACATAATCGCGCCTTGTACTCGGTGTCTTGTGGAATCATATAACATAATCCGCTTTGTGGCCCTCGGTGTACTCATAACGCATCCGCTATTTGTAGGCTCGGTGTATTTCATAACGTAATCCGGCCTATTTGTAGGCTCGGTGTATTTCATAACGTAATCCGGCCTATTTGTAGGCTCCTGTATTTCATAACGTGTCAGGCCTATTTGTAGGCTCGGTGTATTCATAACGTGTCCGCCTATTTGTAGGCTCGGTGTAATTTTCTTACATAACATTTATAAACCATCGTATTACTTTCTTAAGTTGTCATAACAACTTCCCATAAAGCTGTTATAACAACCTTTCATTTTAGAGAACTTAAGACACTTTTATTCTTACAACACTTGGAAAAGCTGGATCCAAAGATACCACGTCCTTACATACTTAAAAGAATCATATCGCTTAAAACTTCATAACCCTTAAAAGACGATCAAAGTTCTTAGTCTTAAACTTCATAACATACTTCCTCTAAAAACCCACTTACTTATACTTATATCACAAAAATATAAAGTTCCATACACTTCCAAAACCAAGTAATTTATTCCCTTAAAATCATATAACTTCAAGTCATTTTCGAACATAAAATCCACTTACTTAATTTAAACAAATCAAGACACATAGCCTTTAAATCAAATCTCATAATTTCTAACCATTCTTACCAACGTCTCCTACAAGACATAGTAAGGACTTAGGACAATTTAAACATACTCTTAACTTAGATTCAACAATGTAAATACTTCTTAACTTCTAAGAGTAGGATGAATCTTGAAATACTATCACATGGATATTTCATACGTAAGATCATGCCAAAGAAAGTAGAGGTTCACATACCTCGCGACGACTAGCGACAAGTTGCAAAAGGCTCCAAAGTACTTCAACCTATAATGGCCACAATATGTCCATTAACCTCTTAATTCAAACGTAGAATATTCTAAGTGCTAAGTCGCTAAATTCTACGGAAAATCGACAGACCTCCTTTGTTTCTACTTACTTTGCCACTTTTCAAGGCGAATACAATAACCAAACAGCCCCAATTGGCTCAATTTCTATAAGGTACTCCAATACAAATGACTAACTAAAGCCTCCCAATTGGCTCACAATTTAGAAAGTAGTCAATACAAATGAAAAACAAACTAAAAGTCCAAATTCGGCCACCTTGAGTTCAACCATACCAATTCTTATCAAATTTCCATTTCAAACCAAATTGTTAACATAACATGATATCAAGTCGCATTTGATTAAAACAACCATAATCCTTAAGTAAGTGACATGCGACGACTCTAATAACGACTAAATTGAAATCCAACTTAACATGGCTTATATTACATTTCGGATTTCCAAGACTACAATCAATCCACAATCCTTATAAACTTCTACATATCAACTTCATGCTAGCAACACGTAAAGCTATCAACAACAATATAGATATACAATCTTGTAACACATTTAAAAGACAAGATTATACCTTAACGATTCTTAATCCGATTCCAAATCCGAAGTCGCTCCTTAGTAGTTTAGAACCTCTCCAAGACACTTCAATCCACTTATTGAGACCCTTAGAACCATACCAACAACTTCCCTTCAAACATCCTATCCAAAACCTAGAAAACCACTAGGTTTTCACCTTGCGACTAACCCGAAAACTATCTTTTTCCGGGATTTTTCTATTGAGGTATGCTTACTCTACCCTCAAGAACCTTGGTTTAAAGTGTGGAGTTGAAAGGACAAGGAACAAATTTTTTTCTCTTCTTTGGACATGAAACCCGAGAGCTATGTGTGGTGCTCATCCAATTTTTTGTAAATTTTGCTAAGTGTTGGGCTCTCTCATACTACTAGTAGTATTATATAGGGATATGGAGGGTCAAGGTGTGGACAAATGTGAGGCTTGGATAAGTTTCTAATAAAAAATCAAGACTTGTGGTCCCATTGACCAAGTCAATTATATCAAGCTCCTCAATCTTGCAAGACTTGTCTTGCTAACAAAGGTCAAATGACCATTTACTCCTTGCTCAATTTCGTCCTAGACAACATAAGGGGGGTGACACGTGTCGCCCTCCCATTCGTCAATATTACGTTTCCGACAATTTCCTAATTCCGATAAATTTTTACGAGCCTCAAATCTTAACACTTGTGAGTTCTTACTAACGTTCTTAAAACATGTCCCGAAAACACGGGGTGTAACATTCTTCCCCCCTTAGAAACATTCGTCCCCGAATGTTCTTGCGGAGTCAAACTTATAATTAGCGACATAATTTCCTTTCACAATCCCGATATACTAACATTGCCACACATGGCCCTAGTACCTCGCACATACTTATCCGTCCATCATAAGCCCAAAAGAGATTACCTTTTCGTACTTCCAACTTACTTCTAGCATACGTACATAATTTCAATATTAACCGTTCATGATACATAAACATAAAACAACCTTATCATGCATACAAATCTGTAAAGGGCCGAAGATATACCTGAATTCATATAGGCGGTTCAAAGGACATTAAAAATGAATTTCCACGCGACCTGCTGCGGCTGTAGTGCGTGTGAACATCTGTTGAATCTTTGAAGGAGAAGAACCCGGCCCGATCCGGTAGACTTTTCTATCCCTCCCGCAACTCTCCGCTAGGACAATCCTCAACATATGGCCTCGACGGCCATGTGGTAAACAGCACCATGAGCACGACGACATTCCCGTGGTGATGCCGCACACCGTGAACAGAACACTGGAGTGGCCCGATCGCTAGAACCCATGTGTGCATCATAAGCTCGAGCTCGAGGCTCCCGACTCTGCCGCTGATCTAACCCCGCCAGGCGGGAAGGAGCACTCTGTCTTGGTGAGCTGTGAACCTAGCTCGTCTTGAGGCTCTCCTCGAGCATCACCAACCCCGCCGTCTTAGCCCTCTTGGGTGGCCTTGGTCTGAGTCTCACTCTCCTCTATCTCATCCGTGCATAGGCTGCGCATCCTAGCGATGTCCATACCGGTCAAGAGCCACCCCAAACACGGTAATCATATGACGGTCTAGCCCCATCACGTAACGATGAACTCTATCCGCCATGTCAGCTACTATAGTGTGTGCATGCCTGGCCAAGGAGTCAAACTCCAGGCTGTACTCTCTAATAGTCCTGCCATTCTGCCTCAAAGTCAAGAACCTATCTACCCGGGCTCTCCTCATCTCAGGAGGCAAAAAGTGATTCATGAAGGCCTCAGAACTCTTTCCCAAACTGGAAGAGCATCCCCATCTCGAAAGCAACCACGACTCAAACCGGTTCAACGCAATATCGCGTAACCGGTAGAGGCTAACACAATCGACTCAGATCCGAGGCCCTAAGCACTGCATAGTCCGTTGTAGGCCGAGCGAACTCTTGAGGATCTCGCCGGATCTCGAACCATAAAACTCGGGTGGACTACAACCGAAAATCCGTATCCTCAATGCGCTCTGGGTTGCTGCTCCTCGCATTGTTGCCACTACCACTATGCTAGTCAAAAGCCTGATCTGCTCTCCATAATCCCTAAACTCTGCCCCTGGCTGCGGAACTGGGGGCTCGTGTACCGGAACCTCTGGAGCTCTGGCGCTCTCGGCTCTCTACTGGCGTGCTGAACTCGCCGACCCTACTACCTCGGGCATAGTCGTGCCCGACTCTGGTAACTCTCTGCGCTGCTGCGCTCTTCTTGCTGCTTGCCTTCTGGCCTGGTCGCCTTCCGTGGAGGCATAGCTGATTCACATACATAAGAATACGTCAGAGGGGATTCAACCTAATAAGACAGCTCTACTGCACGATCTCAGAGAGAGAAGAATGGAAACCAATCCTAAATGTCCTGCGACCTCGATTATAGATGTGGTGCCAACACACCAATAATCAAGACTACTACAGTGATGCCAGACACTTTCGAGGACTAATCGCTCACGATACCACTTTTGTCACGACGACCAAGTATCGGTGCCCTACAGGCACCTTTACAAGCTTACATCGAGATAATCGTGGAACATACATGAAACCATTAAAATAAAATAACGAGAATTTAAACATGGGTTAGCCGATAAGGCTACCTTCCCGACACATACATATACATAACAAATGCTAATTCATCCCTTTCTTTTTCAAACCGACCCACAACATGTGACTACGGACCTAAGAGTTTAACATAACAAGCTGTGGCGGGCCGCCATACCCCTGAATATACATAAGTCTACTACATCAGGGACACCGTACCAAAAGATAAGCCTCCGGAGTGAAAGGAGCTTCTTTCCAACAACTGCCCAGAGATCCTAAGAGCAAGGATCACCAACAGGTACACATAACTGCGGGCATGAACGCGGCCCGAAGAAAAATTTACAAGTATGGAATGTAAATAAAATGCAATAACCAAATCATATCTGTATAAAGAATGTCCTTTTTAACTCGCAAATCAATCATATATTAACTGCTTCCTTTCATTCTCACAATAAAACTTAACAACATATTCTTACATACATACTTAAAAGGTTAATCCGGTTTTGTTCTTTCCACCTCACTTACAGATCATTTCATAACATAATCCGCCCATTTGCGGGACACGATTGTCGTGGACTCATATAACATAATCCGCCACTGCAGGGCTCGATTGTCTTGTGGAATCATATAACATAATCCGCCCGCTGTGGGGCTCGGTGTACCTCATAATCCGCCTATTTGTAGGCTCGGTGTATTTCATAACGTGTCCGCCTATTTGTAGGCTCGGTGTATTTCATAACGTAATCCGCCTATTTGTAGGCTCGGTGTATTTCGTAACGTCCGGCCTATTTGTAGGCTCGGTGTATTTATAACGTAATCCGCCTATTTGTAGGCTCGGTGTATTTTCCTTACATAACATTTATAAACCATCGACATTTTTTCTTAAGTTATTAACAACTTCCCATAAAACGTTATAACAACCTTTCATTTTAGAGAACTTAAGACACTTTTATTCTTACAACACTTAGGAAAACTGGATCCAAAGATACCACGTCCTTACATACTTAAAAAGAATCATATCGCTTAAAACTTCATAACCCTTAAAAGACGATCAAAGTTCTTAGTCTTAAACTTCATAACATACTTCCTCTAAAAACCCACTTACTTATACTTATATCACAAAAATATAAAGTTCCATACACTTCCAAAACCAAGTAATTTATTCCCTTAAAATCATATAACTTCAAGTCATTTTCGAACATAAAATCCACTTACTTACTTTAAACAAATCAAGACACATAGCCTTTAAATCAAATCTCATAATTTCCTAACCATTCTTACCAACGTCTCCTACAAGACATAGTAAGGACTTAGGACAATTTAAACATACTCTTAACTTAGATTCAACAATGTAAATACTTCTTAACTTCTAAGAGTAGGATGAATCTTGAAATACTATCACATGGATATTTCATACGTAAGATCATGCCAAAGAAAGTAGAGGTTCACATACCTCGCGACGACTAGCGACAAGTTGCAAAAAGGCTCCAAAGTACTTCAACCTATAATGGCCACAATATGTCCATTAACCTCTTAATTCAAACGTAGAATATTCTAAGTGCTAAGTCGCTAAATTCTACGGAAAATCGGACAGCACCTCCTTTGTTTCTACTTACTTTGCCACCTTTTTCAAGGCCGAATACAATAACCAAACAGCCCCAATTGGCTCACAATTTCTATAAGGTACTCCAATACAAATGACTAACTAAATGTTCCAATTGGCTCACAATTTAGAAAGTAGTCCAATACAAATGAAAAACAAACTAAAAAGTCCAAATTCGGCCACCTTGAGTTCAACCATACCAATTCTTATCAAATTTCCATTTCAAACCAAATTGTTAACATAACATGATATCAAGTCGCATTTGATTAAAACAACCATAATCCTTAAGTAAGTGACATGCGACGACTCTAATAACGACTAAATTGAAATCCAACTTAACATGGCTTATATTACATTTCGGATTTCCAAGACTACAATCAATCCACAATCCTTATAAACTTCTACATATCAACTTCATGCTAGCAACACGTAAAGCTATCAACAACAATATAGATATACAATCTTGTAACACATTTAAAAGACAAGATTATACCTTAACGATTCTTAATCCGATTCCAAATCCGAAGTCGCTCCTTAGTAGTTTAGAACCTCTCCAAGACACTTCAATCCACTTATTGAGACCCTTAGAACCATACCAACAACTTCCCTTCAAACATCCTATCCAAAACCTAGAAAACCACTAGGTTTTCACTCATGACTAACCCAAAACTATCTTTTTAGGGATTTTCTATTGAGGTATGCTTACTCTGCCTCAAGAACCTTGGTTTAAAGTGTGGAGTTGAAAGGACAAGGAACAAATTTTTTTCTCTTCTTTGGACATGAAACCCGAGAGCTATGTGTGGTGCTCATCCAATTTTTTGTAAATTTTGCTAAGTGTTGGGCTCTCTCATACTACTAGTAGTATTATATAGGGATATGGAGGGTCAAGGTGTGGACAAATGTGAGGCTTGGATAAGTTTCTAATAAAAAATCAAGACTTGTGGTCCCATTGACCAAGTCAATTATATCAAGCTCCTCAATCTTGCAAGACTTGTCTTGCTAACAAAGGTCAAATGACCATTTACTCCTTGCTCAATTTCGTCCTAGACAACATAAGGGGGGTGACACGTGTCGCCCTCCCATTCGTCGCAATATTACGTTTTCCGACAATTTCCTAATTCCGATAAATTTTTACGAGCCTCAAATCTTAACACTTGTGAGTTCTTACTAACGTTCTTAAAACATGTCCCGAAAACACGGGGTGTAACAGGATATTAGCACATGAATTTTCTAGAATCCGGTCGACGGTCTCTGATTAGCCTAAAATTCAAACGGTCAATCAAAAACAGTCTTGTGATCGATACCCATGACTTTGTCATGGCCGATGTCGCATTTTATTGAATTTCTAAGCCTAAGAAATCAAATTCATGAATTTTTACACTTTCGGCGGGTATTAGCATTCTGATTGGCCTAAAATCCGGTTGACGGTCTCTGATTGGCCTAACATTCACCCAGTCTATCAAAATTAGGTTGGTGATCGACACCCATAACTTTTTCATAGCCAACGTCACATATTATTGCATTTCTAAGCGTAGAAACTCAAATTCGTGATTTTTTTGCACTTTCGGTGGATATTAGCACATGAATTTTCTAGAATCCGGTCGACGGTCTCTGATTAGCCTAAAATTCAAACGGTCAATCAAAAACAGTATTGTGATCGATACCCATAACTTTGTCATGGCCGATGTCGCATTTTATTGAATTTCTAAGCCTAATAACTCAAATTCATGAATTTTTACACTTTCGACGTATTAGCATTCGATTGGCCTAAAATTAGGTTGATTGGTCTCATTGGCCTAAATTCACCCGATCTATCAAAAATAGGTTGTTGATCGACACTCATAACTTTTGATAGCCAACGTCACATATTATTGCATTTCTAAGCATAGAAACTCAAATTCGTGATTTTTGCACTTTCGGTGGATATTAGCACATTAATTTTCTAGAATCCGTACGGTCTCGATTAGCCTAAAATTCAAACGGTCGATCAAAAACAGTCTTGTGATCGATACCCATAACTTTGTCATGGCGATGTCGCATTTTATTGAATTTCTAAGCCTAAGAACTCAAATTCATGAATTTTTACACTTTGGCGTATTAACATACCGATTGGCCTAAAATTCGGTTGACGGTCTCTGATTGGCCTAACATTCACCCAGTCTATCAAAATTAGGTTGGTGATCGACACCCATAACTTTTTCATAGCCAACGTCACATATTATTGCATTTCTAAGCTTAGAAACTCAAATTCGTGATTTTTTTGCACTTTCGGTGGATATTAGCACATGAATTTTCTAGAATCCGGTCGACGGTTTCTGATTAGCCTAAAATTCAAACGGTCAATCAAAAACAGTCTTGTGATCGATACCCATGACTTTGTCATGGCCGATGTCGCATTTTATTGAATTTCTAAGCCTAATAACTCAAATTCATGAATTTTTACACTTTCGACGGGTATTACCATTCTGATTGGCCTAAAATTCGGTTGACGATCTCTGATTGGCCTAAAATTGACCCAGTCTATCAAAAATAGGTTGTTGATCGACACTCATAACTTTTTGATAGCCAACGTCACATATTATTGCATTTCTAAGCGTAGAAACTCAAATTCGTGATTTTTTTGCACTTTCGGTGGATATTAGCACATGAATTTTCTAGAATCGGCCGACGGTCTCGATTAGCCTAAAATTCACCGTCAATCACAAACAGTCTTGTGATCGATACCCATAACCGTCTTGGCGATGTCGCATTTTATTGAATTTCTAAGCCTAAGAACTCAAATTCATGAATTTTAACACTTTCGTGGTATTAGAATTCTGATTGGCCTAAAATTCGGTTGACGCTCTCTGATTGGCCTAACATTCACCCAGTCTATCAAAAATAAGTTGGTGATCGACACCCATAACTTTTTCATAGCCAACGTCACATATTATTGCATTTCTAAGCAAAAACTCAAATTCTTGATTTTTCGCACTTTTCGGTGGATATTAGCACATGAATTTTCTAGAATCGGTCGACGGTCTCGATTAGCCTAAAATTCAAGCGTCAATCAAAAACAGTCTTGTGATCGATACCCATGACTTTGTCATGGCCGATGTCGCATTTTATTGAATTTCTAAGCCTAAGAACTCAAATTCATGAATGTTTACACTTTCGGCGGGTATTAACATTCTGATTGGCCTAAAATTCGGTTGACGGTCTCTCATTGGCCTAAAATTCACCCAGTCTATCAAAAATAGGTTGTTGATCGACACTCATAACTTTTTGATAGCCAACGTCACATATTATTGCATTTGTAAGCAAAGAAACTCAAATTCTTGATTTTTTCGCACTTTCGGTGGATATTAGCACATGAATTTTCTAGAATCCGGTCGACGGTCTCTGATTAGCCTAAAATTCAAATGGTCAATCAAAAACAGTCTTGTGATCGATACCCATGACTTTGTCATGGCCGATGTCGCATTTTATTGAATTTCTAAGCCTAAGAACTCAAATTCATGAATTTTTACACTTTCGGCGGGTATTAGCATTCTGATTGGCCTAAAATACGGTTGACGGTCTCTCATTGGCCTAAAATTGACCCAGTCTATCAAAAATAGGTTGTTGATCGACACTCATAACTTTTTGATAGCCAACGTCACATATTATTGCATTTCTAAGCATAGAAACTCAAATTCGTGATTTTTTTGCACTTTCGGTGGATATTAGCACATTAATTTTCTAGAATCAGGTCGACGGTCTCTGATTAGCCTAAAATTCAAACGGTCAATCAAAAACAGTCTTGTGATCGATACCCATAACTTTATCATGGCCGATGTCGCATTTTATTGAATTTCTAAGCCTAAGAACTCAAATTCATGAATTTTTACACTTTCAGCGGGTATTAGCATTCTGATTGGCCTAAAATTCGGTTGACGGTCTCTGATTGGCCTAAAATTCACCCAGTCTATCAAAAATAGGTTGTTGATCGACACTCATAACTTTTTGATAGCCAACGTCACATATTATTGCATTTCTAAGCATAGAAACTCAAATTCGTGATTTTTTTGCACTTTCGGTGGATATTAGCACATGAATTTTCTAGAATCCGGTCGACGGTCTCTGATTAGCCTAAAATTCAAACGGTCAATCAAAAACAGTCTTGTGATCGATACCCATGACTTTGTCATGGCCGATGTCGCATTTTATTGAATTTCTAAGCCTAAGAACTCAAATTCATGAATTTTTATACTTTCGGCGGGTATTAACATTCTGATTGGCCTAAAATCCGGTTGACGGTCTCTGATTGGCCTAACATTCACCCAGTCTATCAAAATTAGGTTGGTGATCGACACCCATAACTTTTTCATAGCCAACGTCACATATTATTGCATTTCTAAGCGTAGAAACTCAAATTCGTGATTTTTTGCACTTTCGGTGGATATTAGCACATGAATTTTCTAGAATCCGGTCGACGGTCTCTGATTAGCCTAAAATTCAAACGGTCAATCAAAAACAGTCTTGTGATCGATACCCATAACTTTGTCATGGCCGATGTCGCATTTTATTGAATTTCTAAGCCTAATAACTCAAATTCATGAATTTTTACACTTTCGACGGGTATTAGCATTCTGATTGGCCTAAAATTAGGTTGACGGTCTCTCATTGGCCTAAAATTCACCCAGTCTATCAAAAATAGGTTGTTGATCGACAATCATAACTTTTTGATAGCCAACGTCACATATTATTGCATTTCTAAGCATAGAAACTCAAATTCGTGATTTTTTTGCACTTTCGGTGGATATTAGCACATTAATTTTCTAGAATCCGATTTGCATTCGATTAGCCTAAAATTCAAACGGTCAATCAAAAACAGTCTTGTGATCGATACCCATAACTTTGTCATGGCCGATGTCGCATTTTATTGAATTTCTAAGCCTAAGAACTCAAATTCATGAATTTTTACACTTTCGGCGGGTATTAACATACTGATTGGCCTAAAATTCGGTTGACGGTCTCTGATTGGCCTAACATTCACCCAGTCTATCAAAATTAGGTTGGTGATCGACACCCATAACTTTTTCATAGCCAACGTCACATATTATTGCATTTCTAAGCGTAGAAACTCAAATTCGTGATTTTTTTGCACTTTCGGTGGATATTAGCACATGAATTTTCTAGAATCCGGTCGACGGTCTCTGATTAGCCTAAAATTCAAACGGTCAATAAAAAACAGTCTTGTGATCGATACCCATGACTTTGTCATGGCCGATGTCGCATTTTATTGAATTTCTAAGCCTAATAACTCAAATTCATGAATTTTTACACTTTCGACGGGTATTACCATTCTGATTGGCCTAAAATTCGGTTGACGGTCTCTGATTGGCCTAAAATTGACCCAGTCTATCAAAAATAGGTTGTTGATCGACACTCATAACTTTTTGATAGCCAACGTCACATATTATTGCATTTCTAAGCATAGAAACTCAAATTCGTGATTTTTTTGCACTTTCGGTGGATATTAGCACATGAATTTTCTAGAATCCGGTCGACGGTCTCTGATTAGCCTAAAATTCACACCGTCAATCACAAACAGTCTTGTGATCGATACCCATAACTTCGTCTTGGCCGATGTCGCATTTTATTGAATTTCTAAGCCTAAGAACTCAAATTCATGAATTTTTACACTTTCGGCGGGTATTAGAATTCTGATTGGCCTAAAATTCGGTTGACGGTCTCTGATTGGCCTAACATTCACCCAGTCTATCAAAAATAAGTTGGTGATCGACACCCATAACTTTTTCATAGCCAACGTCACATATTATTGCATTTGTAAGCAAAGAAACTCAAATTCTTGATTTTTTCGCACTTTCGGTGGATATTAGCACATGAATTTTCTAGAATCCTGTCGACGGTCTCTGATTAGCCTAAAATTCAAACGGTCAATCAAAAATAGTCTTGTGATCGATACCCATGACTTTGTCATGGCCGATGTCGCATTTTATTGAATTTCTAAGCCTAAGAACTCAAATTCATGAATGTTTACACTTTCGGCGGGTATTAACATTCTGATTGGCCTAAAATTCGGTTGACGGTCTCTCATTGGCCTAAAATTCACCCAGTCTATCAAAAATAGGTTGTTGATCGACACTCATAACTTTTTGATAGCCAACGTCACATATTATTGCATTTGTAAGCAAAGAAACTCAAATTCTTGATTTTTTCGCACTTTCGGTGGATATTAGCACATGAATTTTCTAGAATCCGGTCGACGGTCTCTGATTAGCCTAAAATTCAAACGGTCAATCAAAAACAGTCTTGTGATCGATACCCATGACTTTGTCATGGCCGATGTCGCATTTTATTGAATTTCTAAGCCTAAGAACTCAAATTCATGAATTTTTACACTTTCGGCGGGTATTAGCATTCTGATTGGCCTAAAATACGGTTGACGGTCTCTCATTGGCCTAAAATTGACCCAGTCTATCAAAAATAGGTTGTTGATCGACACTCATAACTTTTTGATAGCCAACGTCACATATTATTGCATTTCTAAGCATAGAAACTCAAATTCGTGATTTTTTTGCACTTTCGGTGGATATTAGCACATGAATTTTCTAGAATCCGGTCGACGGTCTCTGATTAGCCTAAAATTCAAACGGTCAATCAAAAACAGTCTTGTGATCGATACCCATGACTTTGTCATGGCCGATGTCGCATTTTATTGAATTTCTAAGCCTAAGAACTCAAATTCATGAATTTTACACTTTCAGGTATTAGCATTACGATTGGCCTAAAATCCGGTTGACGGTCTCGATTGGCCTAACATTCACCCGATCTATCAAAATTAGGTTGGTGATCGACACCCATAACTTTTTCATAGCCAACGCCACATATTATTGCATTTCTAAGCGTAGAAACTCAAATTCGTGATTTTTGCACTTTCGGTGGATATTAGCACATGAATTTTCTAGAATCCGTCGACGGTCTCGATTAGCCTAAAATTCAAACGGTCAATCAAAAACAGTATTGTGATCGATACCCATAACTTTGTCATGGCCGATGTCGCATTTTATTGAATTTCTAAGCCTAATAACTCAAATTCATGAATTTTTACACTTTCGACGGGTATTAGCATTCTGATTGGCCTAAAATTAGGTTGACGGTCTCTCATTGGCCTAAAATTCACCCAGTCTATCAAAAATAGGTTGTTGATCGACAATCATAACTTTTTGATAGCCAACGTCACATATTATTGCATTTCTAAGCATAGAAACTCAAATTCGTGATTTTTTTGCACTTTCGGTGGATATTAGCACATTAATTTTCTAGAATCCGGTCGGCGGTATCTGATTAGCCTAAAATTCAAACGGTCAATCAAAAACAGTCTTGTGATCGATACCCATAACTTTGTCATGGCCGATGTCGCATTTTATTGAATTTCTAAGCCTAAGAACTCAAATTCATGAATTTTTACACTTTCGGCGGGTATTAACATACTGATTGGCCTAAAATTCGGTTGACGGTCTCTGATTGGCCTAACATTCACCCAGTCTATCAAAATTAGGTTGGTGATCGACACCCATAACTTTTTCATAGCCAACGTCACATATTATTGCATTTCTAAGCGTAGAAACTCAAATTCGTGATTTTTTTGCACTTTTCGGTGGATATTAGCACATGAATTTTCTAGAATCCGGTCGCCGGTCTCTGATTAGCCTAAAATTCAAACGGTCAATAAAAAACAGTCTTGTGATCGATACCCATGACTTTGTCATGGCCGATGTCGCATTTTATTGAATTTCTAAGCCTAATAACTCAAATTCATGAATTTTTACACTTTCGACGGGTATTACCATTCTGATTGGCCTAAAATTCGGTTGACGGTCTCTGATTGGCCTAAAATTGACCCAGTCTATCAAAAATAGGTTGTTGATCGACACTCATAACTTTTGATAGCCAACGCCACATATTATTGCATTTCTAAGCATAGAAACTCAAATTCGTGATTTTTTTGCACTTTCGGTGGATATTAGCACATGAATTTTCTAGAATCCGGTCGACGGTCTCTGATTAGCCTAAAATTCACACCGTCAATCACAAACAGTCTTGTGATCGATACCCATAACTTCGTCTTGGCCGATGTCGCATTTTATTGAATTTCTAAGCCTAAGAACTCAAATTCATGAATTTTTACACTTTCTACGTATTAGAATTCTGATTGGCCTAAAATTAGGTTGACGGTCTCTGATTGGCCTAACATTCACCCAGTCTATCAAAAATAAGTTGGTGATCGACACCCATAACTTTTTCATAGCCAACGTCACATATTATTGCATTTGTAAGCAAAGAAACTCAAATTCTTGATTTTTTCGCACTTTCGGTGGATATTAGCACATGAATTTTCTAGAATCCGGTCGACGGTCTCTGATTAGCCTAAAATTCAAACGGTCAATCAAAAACAGTCTTGTGATCGATACCCATGACTTTGTCATGGCCGATGTCGCATTTTATTGAATTTCTAAGCCTAAGAACTCAAATTCATGAATTTTTACACTTTCGGCAGGTATTAGCATTCTGATTGGCCTAAAATTCAGTTGACGGGTCTCTGATTGGCCTAACATTCACCCAGTCTATCAAAAATAGGTTGTTGATCGACACTCATAACTTTTTGATAGCCAACGTCACATATTATTGCATTTGTAAGCAAAGAAACTCAAATTCTTGATTTTTTCGCACTTTCGGTGGATATTAGCACATGAATTTTCTAGAATCCGGTCGACGGTCTCTGATTAGCCTAAAATTCAAACGGTCAATCAAAAACAGTCTTGTGATCGATACCCATGACTTGTCATGGCCGATGTCGCATTTTATTGAATTTCTAAGCCTAAGAACTCAAATTCATGAATTTTTACACTTTCGGCGGGTATTAGCATTCTGATTGGCCTAAAATACGGTTGTGGTCTCATTGGCCTAAAATTGACCCAGTCTATCAAAAATAGGTTGTTGATCGACACTCATAACTTTTTGATAGCCAACGTCACATATTATTGCATTTCTAAGCATAGAAACTCAAATTTGATTTTTGCACTTTCTGTGGATATTAGCATACGAATTTTCTAGAATCCGGTCGACGGTCTCCGATTAGCCTAAAATTCACCGCCAATCACAAATAGTCTTGTGATCGATACCCATAACCGTATTGGCGATGTCGCATGTTATTGAATTTCTAAGCCTAAGAACTCAAATTCATGAATTTTTACACTTTCGGCGGGTATTAGAATTCTGATTGGCCTAAAATTCGGTTGACGGTCTCTGATTGGCCTAACATTCACCCAGTCTATCAAAAATAAGTTGGTGATCGACACCCATAACTTTTTCATAGCCAACGTCACATATTATTGCATTTGTAAGCAAAGAAACTCAAATTCTTGATTTTTTCGCACTTTCGGTGGATATTAGCACATGAATTTTCTAGAATCCGGTCGACGGTCTCTGATTAGCCTAAAATTCAAACGGTCAATCAAAAACAGTCTTGTGATCGATACCCATGACTTTGTCATGGCCGATGTCGCATTTTATTGAATTTCTAAGCCTAAGAACTCAAATTCATG
Organism: Przewalskia tangutica; assembly: GCA_029844215.1. NCBI lineage: Eukaryota > Viridiplantae > Streptophyta > Magnoliopsida > Solanales > Solanaceae > Przewalskia > Przewalskia tangutica. The sequence continues at coordinate 160,775,002 of CM056719.1, forward strand.
AATGTTTACACTTTCGGCGGGTATTAACATTCTGATTGGCCTAAAATTCGGTTGACGGTCTCTCATTGGCCTAAAATTCACCCAGTCTATCAAAAATAGGTTGTTGATCGACACTCATAACTTTTTGATAGCCAACGTCACATATTATTGCATTTGTAAGCAAAGAAACTCAAATTCGTGATTTTTTTGCACTTTCGGTGGATATTAGCACATTAATTTTCTAGAATCAGGTCGACGGTCTCTGATTAGCCTAAAATTCAAACGGTCAATCAAAAACAGTCTTGTGATCGATACCCATAACTTTGTCATGGCCGATGTCGCATTTATTGAATTTCTAAGCCTAAGAACTCAAATTCATGAATTTTTACACTTTCGGCGGATATTAGCATACTGATTGGCCTAAAATTCGGTTGACGGTCTCTGATTGGCCTAAAATTCACCTAGTCTATCAAAAATAGGTTGTTGATCGACACTCATAACTTTTTCATAGCCAACGTCACATACTATTGCATTTCTAAGCGTAGAAACTCAAATTCGTGATTTTTTTGCGCTTTCGGTGGATATTAGCACATGAATTTTCTAGAATCCGGTCGACGGTCTCTGATTAGCCTAAAATTCACACGGTCAATCACAAACAGTCTTGTGATCGATACACATAACTTCATCATGGCCGATGTCGCATTTTATTGAATTTCTAAGCCTAATAACTCAAATTCATGAATTTTTACACTTTCGACGGGTATTAGGATTTTGATTGGACTAAAATTCGGTTGACGGTCTCTGATTGGCCTAATATTGACCCAGTCTATCAAAAATAGGTTGTTGATCGACACTCATAACTTTTTGATAGTCAACGTCACATATTATTGCATTTCTAAGCATAGAAACTCAAATTCGTGATTTTTTTGCACTTTCGGTGGATATTAGCACATGAATTTTCTAGAATCCGGTCGACGGTCTCTGATTAGCCTAAAATTCACACCGTCAATCACAAACAGTCTTTTGATCGATACCCATAACTTTGTCATGGCCGATGTCGCATTTTATTGAATTTCTAAGCCTAAGAACTCAAATTCATGAATTGTTACACTTTCGGCGGGTATTAGAATTCTGATTGGCCTAACATTCACCCAGTCTATCAAAAATAAGTTGTTGATCGACACTCATAACTTTTTCATAGCCAACGTCACATATTATTGCATTTGTAAGCAAAGAAACTCAAATTCTTGATTTTTTCGCACTTTCGGTGGATATTAGCACATGAATTTTCGAGAATCCGGTCGACGGTCTCTGATTAGCCTAAAATTCAAACGGTCAATCAAAAACAGTCTTGTGATCGATACCCATAACTTTGTCATGGCCGATGTCGCATTTTATTGAATTTCTAAGCCTAAGAACTCAAATTCATGAATTTTTACACTTTCGGCGGGTATTAGCATACTGATTGGCCTAAAATTCGGTTGACGGTCTCTGATTGGCCTAAAATTCACCCAGTCTATCAAAAATAGGTTGTTGATCGACACTCATAACTTTTTCATAGCCAACGTCACATATTATTGCATTTCTAAGCGTAGAATCTCAAATTCGTGATTTTTTTGCGCTTTCGGTGGATATTAGCACATGAATTTTCTAGAATCCGGTCGACGGTCTCTGATTAGCCTAAAATTCACACGGTCAATCACAAACAGTCTTATGATCGATACCCATAACTTCATCATGGCCGATGTCGCATTTTATTGAATTTCTAAGCCTAATAACTCAAATTCATGAATTTTTACACTTTCGACGGGTATTAGGATTCTGATTGGCCTAAAATTCGGTTGACGGTCTCTGATTGGCCTAAAATTGTCCCAGTCTATCAAAAATAGGTTGTTGATCGACACTCATAACTTTTTGATAGCCAACGTCACATATTATTGCATTTCTAAGCATAGAAACTCAAATTCGTGATTTTTTTGCACATTCGGTGGATATTAGCACATGAATTTTCTAGAATCCGGTCGACGGTCTCTGATTAGCCTAAAATTCACACCGTCAATCACAAACAGTCTTGTGATCGATACCCATAACTTTGTCACGACCGATGTCGCATTTTATTGAATTTCTAAGCCTATGAACTCAAATTCATGAATTTTTACACTTTCGGCGGGTATTAGCATTCTGATTGGCCTAAAATTCGGTTGACGTTCTCTGATTGGCCTAACATTCACCCAGTCGATCTAAAATAGGTTGGTGATCGACACCCATAACTTTTTCATAGCCAACGTCACATATTATTGCATTTCTAAGCGTAGAAACTCAAATTCGTGATTCTTTTGCACTTTCGGTGGATATTAGCACATGAATTTTCTAGAATTCGGTGGACGGTCTCTGATTAGTCTAAAATTCACACGGTCAATCACAAACAGTCTTGTGATCGATACCCATGACTTTGTCATGGCCGATGTCGCATTTTATTGAATTTCTAAGCCTAAGAACTCAAATTCATGAATTTTTACACTTTCGGCGGGTATTAGCATTCTGATTGGCCTAAAATTCGGTTGACGGTCTCTGATTGGCCTAAAATTCACCCAGTCTATCAAAAATAGGTTGTTGATCGACACTCATAACTTTTTGATAGCCAACGTCACATATTATTGCATTTCTAAGCATAGAAACTCAAATTCGTGATTTTTTTGCACTTTCGGTGGATATTAGCACATTAATTTTCTAGAATCCGGTCGACGGTCTCTGATTATCCTAAAATTCAAACGGTCAATCAAAAACAGTCTTGTGATCGATACCCATAACTTTGTCATGGCCGATGTCGCATTTTATTGAATTTCTAAGCCTAAGAACTCAAATTCATGAATTTTTACACTTTCGGCGGGTATTAGGATTACGATTGGCCTAAAATTCGTTGACGGTCTCGATTGGCCTAAAATTGTCGATCTATCAACAATAGGTTGTTGATCGACACTCATAACTTTTTGATAGCCAACGTCACATATTATTGCATTTCTAAGCATAGAAACTCAAATTCGTGATTTTTTTGCACTTTCGGTGGATATTAGCACATGAATTTTCTAGAATCCGGTCGACGGTCTCTGATTAGCCTAAGATTCACACCGTCAATCACAAACAGTCTTGTGATCGATACCCATAACTTTGTCACGACCGATGTCGCATTTTATTGAATTTCTAAGCCTAAGAACTCAAATTCATGAATTTTTACACTTTCGGCGCGTATTAGCATTCTGATTGGCCTAAAATTCGGTTGACGTTCTCTGATTGGCCTAACATTCACCCAGTCGATCTAAAATAGGTTGGTGATCGACACCCATAACTTTTTCATAGCCAACGTCACATATTATTGCATTTCTAAGCGTAGAAACTCAAATTCGTGATTCTTTTGCACTTTCGGTGGATATTAGCACATGAATTTTCTAGAATTCGGTGGACGGTCTCTGATTAGCCTAAAATTCACACGGTCAATCACAAACAGTCTTGTGATCGATACACATGAGTTTGTCATGGCCGATGTCGCATTTTATTGGATTTCTAAGCCTAAGAACTCAAATTCATGAATTTTTACACTTTCGGCGGGTATTAGCATTCTGATTGGCCTAAAATTCGGTTGACGGTCTCTGATTGGCCTAAAATTCACCCAGTCTATCAAAAATAGGTTGTTGATCGACACTCATAACTTTTTGATAGCCAACGTCACATATTATTGCATTTCTAAACATAGAAACTCAAATTCGTGATTTTTTTGCACTTTCGGTGGATATTAGCACATTAATTTTCTAGAATCCGGTCGACGGTCTCTGATTATCCTAAAATTCAAACGGTCAATCACAAACAGTCTTGTGATCGATACCCATAACTTTGTCATGGCCGATGTCGCATTTTATTGAATTTCTAAGCCTAAGAACTCAAATTCATGAATTTTTACACTTTCGGCGGGTATTAGCATTCTGATTGGCCTAAAATTCAGTTGACGGTCTCTGATTGGCGTAACATTCACCCAGTCTATCAAAAATAAGTTGGTGATCGACACCCATAACTTTTTCATAGCCAACGTCACATATTAATGCATTTCTAAGCGTAGACACTCAAATTCGTGATTCTTTTGCACTTTCGGTGGATATTAGCACATGAATTTTCTAGAATCCGGTCGACGGTCTCTGATTAGCCTAAAATTCACACGGTCAATCACAAACAGTCTTGTGATCGATACTCATAACTTTGTCATGACCGATGTCGCATTTTATTGAATTTCTAAGCCTAAGAACTCAAATTCATGAATTTTTACACTTTCGGCGGGTATTAGCATTCTGATTGGCCTAAAATTCGGTTGACGGTCTCTGATTGGCCTAAAATTCACCCAGTCTATCAAAAATAGGTTGTTGATCGACACTCATAACTTTTTGATAGCCAACGTCACATATTATTGCATTTCTAAGCATAGAAACTCAAATTCGTGATTTTTTTGCACTTTCGGTGGATATTAGCACATTAATTTTCTAGAATCCGGTCGACGGTCTCTGATTAGCCTAAAATTCAAACGGTCAATCAAAAACAGTCTTGTGATCGATACCCATAACTTTGTCATGGCCGATGTCGCATTTTATTGAATTTCTAAGCCTAAGAACTCAAATTCATGAATTTTTACACTTTCGGCGGGTATTAGCATTCTGATTGGCCTAAAATTCGGTTGACGGTCTCTGATTGGCCTAACATTCACCCAGTCTATCAAAATTAGGTTGGTGATCGACACCCATAACTTTTTCATAGCCAACGTCACATATTATTGCATTTCTAAGCGTAGAAACTCAAATTCGTGATTTTTTTGCACTTTCGGTGGATATTAGCACATGAATTTTCTAGAATCCGGTCGACGGTCTCTGATTAGCCTAAAATTCAAACGGTCAATCAAAAACAGTCTTGTGATCGATACCCATAACTTTGTCATGGCCGATGTCGCATTTTATTGAATTTCTAAGCCTAATAACTCAAATTCATGAATTTTTACACTTTCGGCGGGTATTAACATACTGATTGGCCTAAAATTCGGTTGACGGTCTCTGATTGGCCTAACATTCACCAGTCTATCAAAAATAGGTTGGTGATCGACACCCATAACTTTTTCATAGCCAACGTCACATATTATTGCATTTCTAAGCGTAGAAACTCAAATTCGTGATTTTTTTGCACTTTCGGTGGATATTAGCACATGAATTTTCTAGAATCCGGTCGACGGTCTCTGATTAGCCTAAAATTCACACGGTCAATCACAAACAGTCTTGTGATCGATACCCATAACTTCGTCATGACTGATGTCGCATTTTATTGAATTTCTAAGCCTAAGAACTCAAATTCATGAATTTGTACACTTTCAGCGGGTATTAGCATTCTGATTGGCCTAAAATTCGGTTGACGGTCTCTGATTGGCCTAAAATTTACCCAGTCTATCAAAAATAGGTTGTTGATAGACACTCATAACTTTTTGATAGCCAACGTTACATATTATTGCATTTGTAAGCAAAGAAACTCAAATTCTTAATTTTTTTGCACTTTCGGTGGATATTAGCACATGAATTTTCTAGAATCCGGTCGACGGTCTCTGATTAGCCTAAAATTCAAACGGTCAATCAAAAACAGTCTTCTGATCGATACCCATAACTTTGTCATGGCCGATGTCGCATTTTATTGAATTTCTAAGCATAAGAACTCAAATTCATGAATTTTTACACTTTCGGCGGGTATTAGCATTCTGATTGGCCTAAAATTCAGTTGACGGTCTCTGATTGGCGTAACATTCACCCAGTCTATCAAAAATAAGTTGGTGATCGACACCCATAACTTTTTCATAGCCAACGTCACATATTATTGCATTTCTAAGCGTAGACACTCAAATTCATGATTTTTTTGCACTTTCGGTGGATATTAGCACATGAATTTTCTAGAATCCGGTCGACGGTCCCTGATTAGCCTAAAATTCACACAGTCAATCACAAACAGTCTTGTGATCGATACTCATGACTTTGTCATGACCGATGTAGCATTTTATTGAATCTCTAAGCCTAAGAACTCAAATTCATGTATTTTTACACTTTCGGCGGGTATTAGCATTCTGATTGGCCTAAAATTCGGTTGACGGTCTCTGATTGGCCTAAAATTCGGTTGACGTTCTCTGATTGGCCTAACATTCACCCAGTCTATCAAAAATAGGTTGGTGATCGACACCCATAACTTTTTCATAGTTGCAATAAATCAACAGCTTGATGGCATTACATCCTCGGGTAGTGATAGTGTTGATACTGAAGATGAGTATGAAGATACAGATGAAGAAGAAGGACTTGATTCAGACTATGAAGAAGCAGCCACAACAATGGATGAATATGAGGAGGAAGAAGAAGAGTTTGAGTCAGAAGAAGATGGCGAATATGAAATGCTATCAAAAGAGATACAGAGATCAGAAAAGAGGGAGCGAATCATAGGGGCAAGTCCTTCTCACGATGAGTTCCCGATAGAATGGCCGGCTGAGCCGATAAGAGTCTCACAGGTACAAGTGAAAAATAAGGGGTCTGCCCCTATCATCACATCAAGTGCCAAAAAAACAAGAGGACGACCAAAGAAAAACACAGTGTCTTCGGCCACAGCGGCATTACCCAACAGAACCAGATATAGATGATCAAGTTCCAACAATATTTGGAAGAGGACAAGGAATCGACACAACATCTAGAACTTTTTATAAGCCCAAAGCGTGATTATACCTTTGTACTTGTAATTTATTCTCATTACTTTAGCATTATCTTGTGTAACATCATCACAGAGTGTATTATAAACTCTGTGATGATCATAGAGTACTTGGTTACCGCTTCTTTCTTTTTGCATTCTAGCTTTTAGAGGCTCAGTCGGATTAGTCAGGTTTTCTTGTACTTTACTCTTCCCCTCTGGGGCCCCCTGTATCCTTATCTTCGATAAATAAAAATCGCCTTATAAAAAAAAATAACATTTTCATATACAACGTCACATATTATTGCATTTCTAAGCGTAGAAACTCAAATTCGTGATTTTTTTGCACTTTCGGTGGATATTAGCACATGAATTTTCTAGAATCCGGTCGACGGTCTCTGATTAGCCTAAAATTCACATGGTCAATCACAAACAGTCTTGTGATCGATACCCATGACTTTGTCATGGCCGATGTCGCATTTTATTGAATTTCTAAGCCTAAGAACTCAAATTCATGAATTTTTATACTTTCGGCGGGTATTAACATTCTGATTGGCCTAAAATTCGGTCGACGGTCTCTGATTGACCTAAAATTCACCCAGTCTATCAAAAATAGGTTGTTGATCGACACTCATAACTTTTTGATAGCCAACGTCACATATTATTGCATTTCTAAGCATAGAAACTCAAATTCGTGATTTTTTTGCACTTTCGGTGGATATTAGCACATTAATTTTCTAGAATCCGGTCGACGGTCTCTGATTAGCCTAAAATTCAAACGGTCAATCAAAAACAGTCTTGTGATCGATACCCATAACTTTGTCATGGCCGATGTCGCATTTTATTGAATTTCTAAGCCTAAGAACTCAAATTCATGAATTTTTACACTTTCGGCGGGTATTAGCATACTGATTGGCCTAAAATTCGGTTGACGGTCTCTGATTGGCCTAACATTCACCCAGTCTATCAAAATTAGGTTGGTGATCGACACCCATAACTTTTTCATAGTCAACGTCACATATTATTGCATTTCTAAGCGTAGAAACTCAAATTCGTGATTTTTTTGCACTTTCGGTGGATATTAGCACATGAATTTTCTAGAATCCGGTCGACGGTCTCTGATTAGCCTAAAATTCAAACGGTCAATCAAAAACAGTCTTGTGATCGATACCCATAACTTTGTCATGGACGATGTCGCATTTTATTGAATTTCTAAGCCTAATAACTCAAATTTATGAATTTTTAAACTTTCGACGGGTATTAGCATTCTGATTGGCCTAAAATTCGGTTGACGGTCTCTGATTGGCCTAAAATTGACCCAGTCTATCAAAAATAGGTTGTTGATCGACACTCATAACTTTTTGATAGCCAACGTCACATATTATTGCATTTCTAAGCATAGAAACTCAAATTCGTGATTTTTTTGCACTTTCGGTGGATATTAGCACATTAATTTTCTAGAATCAGGTCGACGGTCTCTGATTAGCCTAAAATTCAAACGGTCAATCAAAAACAGTCTTGTGATCGATACCCATAACTTTGTCATGGCCGATGTCGCATTTTATTGAATTTCTAAGCCTAAGAACTCAAATTCATGAATTTTTACACTTTCGGCGGGTATTAGCATTCTGATTGGCCTAAAATTCGGTTGACGGTCTCTGATTGGCCTAAAATTCACCCAGTCTATCAAAAATAGGTTGTTGATCGACACTCATAACTTTTTGATAGCCAACGTCACATATTATTGCATTTCTAAGCATAGAAACTCAAATTCGTGATTTTTTTGCACTTTCGGTGGATATTAGCACATGAATTTTCTAGAATCCGATCGACGGTCTCTGATTAGCCTAAAATTCAAACGGTCAATCAAAAACAGTCTTGTGATCGATACCCATAACTTTGTCATGGCCGATGTCGCATTTTATTGGATTTCTAAGCCTAAGAACTCAAATTCATGAATTTTTACACTTTCGGCGGGTATTAGCATTCTGATTGGCCTAAAATTCGGTTGACGGTCTCTCATTGGCCTAAAATTCGGTTGACGGTCTCTGATTGACCTAACATTCACCCAGTCTATAAAAAATAGGTTGGTGATCGACACCCATAACTTTTTCATAGCCAACGTCACATATTATTGCATTTCTAAGCGTAGAAACTCAAATTCGTGATTCTTTTGCACTTTCGGTGGATATTAGCACATGAATTTTCTAGAATCCGGTCGACGGTCTCTGATTAGCCTAAAATTCAAACGGTCAATCAAAAACAGTCTTGTGATCGATACCCATAACTTTGTCATGGCCGATGTCGCATTTTATTGGATTTCTAAGCCTAAGAACTCAAATTCATGAATTTTTACACTTTCGGCGGGTATTAGCATTCTGATTGGCCTAAAATTCGGTTGACGGTCTCTCATTGGCCTAAAATTCGGTTGACGGTCTCTGATTGACCTAACATTCACCCGATCTATAAAAATAGGTTGGTGATCGACACCATAACTTTTCATACCTAACGCCACATATTATTGCATTTCTAAGCGTAGAAACTCAAATTCGTGATTCTTTTGCACTTTCGGTGGATATTAGCACATGAATTTTCTAGAATCCGGTCGACGGTCTCTGATTAGCCTAAAATTCAAACGGTCAATCAAAAACAGTCTTGTGATCGATACTCATAACTTTGTCATGGCCGATGTCGCATTTTATTGAATTTCTAAGCCTAATAACTCAAATTCATGAATTTTTACACTTTCGACGGGTATTAGCATTCTGATTGGCCTAAAATTCGGTTGACGGTCTCGATTGGCCTAAAATTGATCTATCAAAAATAGGTTGTTGATCGACACTCATAACTTTTTGATAGCCAACGTCACATATTATTGCATTTCTAAGCATAGAAACTCAAATTCATGATTTTTTTGCACTTTCGGTGGATATTAGAATTCTGATTGGCCTAAAATTTGGTTGACGGTCTCTGATTGGCCTAACATTCACCCAGTCTATCAAAAATAAGTTGGTGATCGACACCCATAACTTTTCATAGCCAACGTCACATATTATTGCATTTGTAAGCAAAGAAACTCAAATTCTTGATTTTTTCGCACTTTCGGTGGATATTAGCACATGAATTTTCTAGAATCCGGTCGACAGTCTCTGATTAGCCTAAAATTCACACCGTCAATCACAAACAATCTTGTGATCGATACCCATAACTTTGTCTTGGCCGATGTCGCATTTTATTGAATTTCTAAGCCTAAGAACTCAAATTCATGAATTTTTACACTATTAGCGGGTATTAGTGTTACACCCCGTAAGTCCAGGACATGTATAAGAGAATGTACGTAAGGAAACAAGACTTGGAAATTGATACGAAAGGAAGAATTGTTTTTCCGACGGAAAATCTTCCGGAAGTCGGAAAGGAAAAATGTTAGTTGTTGAGAATTGGATTCTCAAAAGGCATTATTTGAAGATTATGGAACTTATTAAAATCATGGAAATTTATTTTTTACGGATTTGGTCACGTGGGGCCCACCCGAGGAATTTTACATTTTTTGTGGGGCCCACGAGAGTTACGGAATTTTATGGACGAATGAGAGGGCGACACGTGGCACTCCCACATGGCTTGGTCGAAATTTATGCAAGGGTATTATGGTCATTGACCATGGTTGATGATAAGTCTTCTAAGCTTGATTTTGTTGACTAGTCAACTTGTCCACATAGGCTTAATCCATGTGATTTTCATCTAAGCTACACAATTGTTATAATCTTGGCCCTCCAATGTGTTATATAAGTATACTACTAGTGCAAGACTAGCTCTTTACACTTAGAAAAATTTGAGAACATTGAGCTTAGCCTAGAAGTGCTCTCGGGTTCAAGCCTATTTCCCACACAAAAATTTTGTGATTTTGATCCATTAGCCACAAGACTTTAACCCAATGTCCCTAAGGGTATTATAAGGATATCTCAATAGAAAGATTTCGGAAAAAACGTATTTTTACGTTAGTCGCAAGGCGGAAACTATTGGAGTTCTTCAACTTTGAAGTTGGAACTTGAAGATGGGTTCTTCATAGGCCTCTAAGGAGTGCTTGGAGCGGATTGGAGCCTAAGTAAAGGAGCTAAGAATTGCTAAGGCGCGACTTTGAATCTTGGAAATTTTTAAGGGCTTTGAAAGGTATAATCTTGTCGTTTTAGTAATTTAGTTTACTTATCATTGTAGCTATGGATTTTAGCAAGCATGAGTTATATTTATGTAGTTGGATTAGTGTATTGGCTATTGGAACCCTAATCCGAAAAACTAGCATGTTAGCCTTAAGATTGGAATTCAAGTTGATTATTAGTTTAAGTCGTCGCATGTTGAATAAAGAAGGAAATTATAGTTGTTGAAGTGGTTTATAACTATATAACATGTTGACCTAAGAACTTGAAATTGGAAAAGGAGTGGAAAAGACGTAGTGTGATTGGTTATATGTTGGCCGAGAATGGCTAGTGAAGTATTATACTATTTCGTATGAATTGTGGGGCGGAATTTTACACGTAGTGTAAGACGTGTAATCCCCTTTGTTTGGATGTTGTTTGGAGCCTTAAATGTGGCTTGTTGGTTATTGTATTCGGCCTTGAAAAAGGTGGCAAAGTGAGTAGAAACAAAGGAAGTGCTGCCCGATTTTCCGTAGAATTAGAGACTAAATACTTAGTATTATTCTACGTTAGAGATTAGAAGTTGATAGTCTTGTTGTGACCATTATAGGTTGACACTTCTACGTACGGCGTATTCGTCTTAGCTTGTGGATATTAGCCGAAAAGGTATGTGAACTATCTCCTCTTCTAGCATGATTCCTTAGAATAAAGAAAGTAAGTTCTACTCGAATGATCCATTCCTTGCTTGTATTTGGATTGCCTAAAATAGAATTTGTTCTATGTACTTCCTTGAGTGTACTTTGATGTTTAAATTGTAAGTAGTATAATCCATTTCCTTAGGGAAGTTTGGATTCTTAAAAGTGAAGGTATTTTTCTTAAAGTACATAGAGACTTGAAAAGGAAGTGGTTTCCAAATCTTTTGGCTAGTGCCTTAGTTCCAAAACCTAAAGGTCATTATAATGACTTTAGGAGTCAAAGGTGATTTACTTATTTGATTTAAAAGAGGAGAAATGACATGATTTAAGAGAAGTAACTTGCGTTAAGGGTGAAGTTACTTGAGGTTTAAAAAGTAGAAGAAAACTTGTTTTCTAACTATTAAGAGACTTGAAGTATTTTGAAAGTTAAGAACTTGATTTGTAAGTATGTGATACTTGGTTTTAATAGTATAAGTCTCTTGGTTATTAAAGGAATGGATACGTCTAAAACCATAAAGGGTTATAACGGCTTTATGGGAAGTTGGTTATAACGGCTTTATGGAAGGTTTAGAAAGTTGTCTATTTTGATTAAATCGGCATAAGTTGCCTAGATTGTGAAAATTTGGAGTTACTTGATTTCAATCTTTGAAATGAGTTTCTAAAAGTGTAGTAACTTACTTTGAAAAATAGACACGCCTTGATACTACGGGTGTTAGTATCTTGGGGCTTTACATAGAAAGGAGTCTTTTATAAAGGAATGCACGTACGTAGTACTTTGGCTAGTTAAAAGAGAATTATTCTAAGTGTGCCTTGATAAGTACTTTGGTTGTTAAAAGAGAATTATTCTATGTATAACTTGATTAGTACTTTGTCTTGATAAATTGAGGATTTGTCTAAGTGTGCCTTGATAAGTACTTTGGCTTGTTAAAAGAGAATTATTCTATGTATGCCTTGATTAGTACTTTGGCTTGTTAAAAGAGAATTATTCTATGTATGCCTTGATTAGTACTTTGGCTTGATAAATTGAGGATTTGTCTAAGTGTGCCTTGATAAGTACTTTGGCTTGTTAAAAGAGAATTATTCTATGTATGCCTTGATTAGTACTTTGGCTTGTTAAAAGAGAATTATTCTAAGTGTGCCTTGATAAGTACTTTGGCTTGTTAAAAGAGAATTATTCTAAGTGTGCCTTGATAAGTACTTTGGTTGTTAAAAGAGAATTATTCTATGTATAACTTGATTAGTACTTTGGCTTGTTAAAGGAGAATTATTCTAAGTGTGCCTTGATAAGTACTTTGGCTTGTTAAAAGAGAATTATTCTAAGTGTGCCTTGATAAGTACTTTGGTTGTTAAAAGAGAATTATTCTATGTATAACTTGATTAGTACTTTGGCTTGTTAAAAGAGAATTATTCTAAGTGTGCCTTGATAAGTACTTTGGCTTGTTAAAAGAGAATTATTCTAAGTGTGCCTTGATAAGTACTTTGGTTGTTAAAAGAGAATTATTCAATGTATAACTTGATTAGTACTTTGGCTTGATAAATTGAGGATTTGTCTAAGTGTGCCTTGATAAGTACTTTGGCTTGTTAAAAGAGAATTATTCTATGTATGCCTTGATTAGTACTTTGGCTTGATAAATTGAGAATTTGTCTAAGTATGCCGTGATAAGTACTTGGGCTTGTTAATTGAGAATTGCCTATGTGTGCTGGAAATAGCCGGTTGTGTGCTATTGGTATATCAGTCGTTTCGGGGTCATTCCCCGGGTTTGTGGCATTTGCATAATTCCGTGGATTTGCTACCCACGATGCGAGGAATACCTCATGCGAGTCCGTAGGGCTTATGCGGGTGAAATAGTCCCATGCGGGCGGGTCCAGCCTATGCGAGGAATACCTCATGCGAGTCCGTAAGGACTTATGCGGGTGAAATAGTCCTATGCGAGGAATACCTCATGCGGGTCCGAAAGGGCTTATGCGGGTGAAATAGTCCCATGCGGGCGGGTCCAGCCTATGCGAGGAATACCTCACGCGGGTCCACGCGACCTATGCGGGTGAAATAGTCCCAGGAATAGGATTGCTAAATGATACTGCGGGCGGATGGTCCTGCTTGATCATGAGCTTCCTAGTTTATATTGTAAGGATACTACTATTTACTCTCATTGTTAGTAAGGCACAATGTGTTGTATTTTGATTATCATATATGTCCCCGGATTTGTTTGTGTTACCCTTTGGTCATGCTTTTACGAGGTGGGATTCCGGGGCATGGGACCACGAGGTATTGAGGACACAGGTGGGACTTTGTGTTCATGTATCCTTATTGGTGTTATTACATCATGGACTGCCGGCAGTGAGGAAGGATTCCACGGGCATGATTGATATTATGGGTGTGAGACCCATGGTTATATTGAGTAATGACTTTGAGGGCCTGCGTCCCTAACTTGATATGACTGCTTATGTGTTATGTACTGTAGGTTGGATATCATACATGTCTCCTGTGTTATTTAGACTGCTATGATTTTATTACAAGCATTTCATTCGCTCACATACTTGGTACGTCTTCAGACCTCGCCTTCGGCTGCGTTCATCTGCATGAGTTTAGTGCTGTGATTCGGTGATCGGCAGGTGTAGGATCCTGCTCGGGGTTTTGGATAAGCTCCTTCTATTCCGGAGTTTATCTTTGGTATATGTCGTTCAGTACAGGCTTTGTATGGTTTTGGGTACGGCGGGGCCTTGTCCCGTCATAGTTGATTTAACTCTGCAGTGCCGTATTCATATGTGGGATTGGACTCATGTACGGTGTAGTGTCTTTTGTTTATGTATATATATGGCAGCCTTGTCGGCTTTGCCCTTGCACGTACGTTTGTTTTTTTTTTTAAAAATGAGGTGTTATTTCAGTTCCGCAGCTTACTTGTATTGTTAAGGTAGAAGGGTGCCCAGGTAGGGCACGATCACCGAGGTTGGCCGTGACAATTAGCATTCGATTGGCCTAAAATTCGGTTGACGGTCTCGATTGGCCTAAAATTCACCCGATCTATCAAAAATAGGTTGTTGATCGACACTCATAACTTTTTGATAGCCAACGTCACATATTATTGCATTTCTAAGCATAGAAACTCAAATTCGTGATTTTTGCACTTTGTGGATATTAGCACATTAATTTTCTAGAATCCGTCGACGGTCTCGATTAGCCTAAAATTCAAACGGTCGATCAAAAAGCAGTCTTGTGATCGATACCCATAACTTTTTCATGGCGATGTCGCATTTTATTGAATTTCTAAGCCTAAGAACTCAAATTCATGAATTTTTACACTTTCGGGTATTAGCATGCGATTGGCCTAAAATTCGGTTGACGGTCTCTGATTGGCCTAACATTCACCCAGTCTATCAAAATTAGGTTGGTGATCGACACCCATAACTTTTTCATAGCCAACGTCACATATTATTGCATTTCTAAGCGTATAAACTCAAATTCGTGATTTTTTTGCACTTTCGATGGATATTAGCACATGAATTTTCTAGAATCCGGTCGACGGTCTCTGATTAGCCTAAAATTCAAACGGTCAATCAAAAACAGTCTTGTGATCGATACCCATAACTTCGCCATGGCCGATGTTGCATTTTATTGAATTTCTAAGCCTAATAACTCAAATTCATGAATTTTTACACTTTCGGCGGGTATTAGCATTCTGATTGGCCTAAAATTCGGTTGACGGTCTCTGATTGGCCTAAAATTGACCCAGTCTATCAAAAATAGGTTGTTGATCGACACTCATAACTTTTTGATAGCAAACGTCACATATTATTGCATTTCTAAGCATAGAAACTCAAATTCGTGATTTTTTTGCACTTTCGGTGGATAGCACATGAATTTTCTAGAATCCGGTCGACGGTCTCTGATTAGCCTAAAATTCAAACGGTCAATCAAAAACAGTCTTGTGATCGATACCCATAACTTTGTCATGGCCGATGTCGCATTTAATTAAATTTCTAAGCCTAAGAACTCAAATTCATGAATTTTTACACTTTCGGCGGGTATTAACATACTGATTGGCCTAAAATTCGGTTGACGGTCTCTGATTGGCCTAACATTCACCCAGTCTATCAAAAATAGGTTGGTGATCGACACCCATAACTTTTTCATAGCCAACGTCACATATTATTGCATTTCTAAGCGTAGAAACTCAAATTCGTGATTTTTTTGCACTTTCGGTGGATATTAGCACATGAATTATCTAGAATCCGGTCGACGGTTTCTGATTAGCCTAAAATTCACACGGTCAATCACAAACAGTCTTGTGATCGATACCCATAACTTCATCATGGCCGATGTCGCATTTTATTGAATTTCTAAGCCTAAGAACTCAAATTCATGAATTTTTACACTTTCGGCGGGTATTAGCATTCTGATTGGCCTAAAAGTCGGTTGACGGTCTCTGATTGGCCTAAAATTCACCCAGTCTATCAAAAATAGGTTGTTGATCGACACTCATAAATATGATAGCCAACGTCACATATTATTGCATTTGTAAGCAAAGAAACTCAAATTATTGATTTTTTTGCACTTTCGGTGGATATTAGCACATGAATTTTCTAGAATCCGGTCGACGGTCTCTGATTAGCCTAAAATTCAAACGGTCAATCAAAAACAGTCTTGTGATCGATATCCATAACTTTGTCATGGCCGATGTCGCATTTAATTGAATTTCTAAGCCTAAGAACTCAAATTCATGAATTTTTACACTTTCGGCGGGTATTAACATACTAATTGGCCTAAAATTCGGTTGACGGTCTCTGATTGGCCTAACATTCACCCAGTCTATCAAAAATAGGTTGGTGATCGACACCCATAACTTTTTCATAGCCAACGTCACATATTATTGCATTTCTAAGCGTAGAAACTCAAATTCGTGATTTTTTTGCACTTTCGGTGGATATTAGCACATGAATTATCTAGAATCCGGTCGACGGTTTCTGATTAGCCTAAAATTCACACGGTCAATCACAAACAGTCTTGTGATCGATACCCATAACTTCATCATGGCCGATGTCGCATTTTATTGAATTTCTAAGCCTAAGAACTCAAATTCATGAATTTTTACACTTTCTGAGTATTAGCATTCGATTGGCCTAAAAGTCGGTTGGCGGTCTCGATTGGCCTAAATTCACCCACTATCAAAAATAGGTTGTTGATCGACACTCATAAATATGATAGCCAACGTCACATATTATTGCATTTGTAAGCAAAGAAACTCAAATTCTTGATTTTTTTGCACTTTCGGTGGATATTAGCACATGAATTTTCTAGAATCCGGTCGACGGTCTCTGATTAGCCTAAAATTCAAACGGTCAATCAAAAACAGTCTTGTGATCGATATCCATAACTTTGTCATGGCCGATGTCGCATTTAATTGAATTTCTAAGCCTAAGAACTCAAATTCATGAATTTTTACACTTTCGGCGGGTATTAACATACTAATTGGCCTAAAATTCGGTTGACGGTCTCTGATTGGCCTAACATTCACCCAGTCTATCAAAAATAGGTTGGTGATCGACACCCATAACTTTTTCATAGCCAACGTCACATATTATTGCATTTCTAAGCGTAGAAACTCAAATTCGTGATTTTTTTGCACTTTCGATGGATATTAGCACATGAATTATCTAGAATCCGGTCGACGGTTTCTGATTAGCCTAAAATTCACACGGTCAATCACAAACAGTCTTGTGATCGATACCCATAACTTCATCATGGTCGATGTCCCATTTTATTGAATTTCTAAGCCTAAGAACTCAAATTCATGAATTTTTACACTTTCGGCGGGTATTAGCATTCTGATTGGCCTAAAATTCAGTTGACGGTCTCTGATTGGCCTAAAATTCACCCAGTCTATCAAAAATAGGTTGTTGATCGACACTCATAACTTTTTCATAGCCAACGTCACATATTATTGCATTTGTAAGCAAAGAAACTCAAATTCTTAATTTTTTTGCACTTTCGGTGGATTAGCACATGAATTTTCTAGAATCCGGTCGACGGTCTCTGATTAGCCTAAAATTCAAACGGTCAATCAAAAACAGTCTTGTGATCGATACCCATAACTTTGTCATGGCCGATGTCGCATTTTA
The DNA here is from genome assembly GCA_029844215.1 of Przewalskia tangutica. Taxonomy (NCBI): domain Eukaryota; kingdom Viridiplantae; phylum Streptophyta; class Magnoliopsida; order Solanales; family Solanaceae; genus Przewalskia; species Przewalskia tangutica. Next base: position 160,792,664 of record CM056719.1, read on the forward strand.
TTGAATTTCTAAGCATAAGAACTCAAATTCATGAATTTTTACACTTTCGGCGGGTATTAGCATTCTGATTGGCCTAAAATTCAGTTGACGGTCTCTGATTAGCCTAACATTCACCTAGTCTATCAAAAATAAGTGGGTGATCGACACCCATAACTTTTTCATAGCCAACGTCACATATTATTGCATTTCTAAGCGTAGACACTCAAATTCGTGATTGTTTTGCACTTTCGGTGGATATTAGCACATGAATTTTCTAGAATCCGGTCGACGGTCCCTGATGTCACGACCCGACCGATCGCGATCGTGCCCTACACAGGCACCACTACGAAACATCGAGAAAATCACGGAACATACATGAAACTTATAAATAAAACATCGAATTAATCACAGCGGGTTAGCCGATAGGGCTACCTTCCTAAACATATATATGTAAATACAACCGAAGCAGTTGCCTCCTTTCTTTTACAAACTGACCCACAATATGTGACTACAGACCTCTAAGAGTTTTAACATAACCACAGTGGCGGGACAAGGCCCCGCCGTACCCCTTAATATACATAGCCATGACAACTCCGGAACATTGGAGCCATCTCAAAATGCTGAACCAGGATCCTAAGCTCGCGGATCCATAATCGTAATACCTAAACTGCGGACATGAACGCAGCCCGAAAGTCGTACAACAGTACGAATATGGAGCAGAAAATAAAGTCTGATAAGCAGATCATAATTGTACAAAAGAATGACAGAGCAAGTATAAAAAGTGCATACCGGATCCTGCCGTGTCATTACCACTTATGAACTTAATTGCATATCATTATCTTTTCCCATTTTTCCATAAGAGTATAGTCAAATTCTTACGTACATACTTAAGAAAACTCATCAAGTTCATAAACATATAACTTGCGTATCTTGCATAACCTAACCCGTCCCTTTATGGAGGAACGCTTTATCTGCCCCAATCTGGGACGCGATAGAGTCACATAAGTCTGCTCATAAAGGTATACTGCCCGGCCCAATCTGGGACGCGATAGAATCACATAAGTATGCCCATAAAGGTATACTGCATAACAACAGGAGGCTCATGATCATGGCAGGGTCCCTCGCCCGTAGTATCAATAAGCAATCCTACTCCTGGGACTATTTCACCCGCATAGGTCCTGTGGACCGCATGAGGTATTCTCGCATAGGTGTACCCGCCGCATGGGACTATTTCACCCGCGTAAGCCCATAAGGACTCGCGTGAGGTATTCTCGCATCATGGGTAGCAAATCCAGCAGGTGGTATAACGTCTTGGGGGTTTACTCCTCATTTATACTCTTACCTTGAAGAAGGTGGTATAACGTCTTGGGGGTTTACCCCTCATTTATACTCTTACCCTAACTCAAGCGGCCATCATACATAACATAAGCCCTATCGGCTTATCATACGTAACATAAGCACTCTGACTTATCATACATAACTTAAGCACCACCTTATCATACATAACATAAGCACCGCTTTATCATACATTACATAAGCAAGTTAAGAAATCCCCTAACTTCTTATTAGCTTGTTCATAAACACTCATTTTTGTTTACTAAAGGCACTAACATGTCATTATAAAATCCGGGAATTTAACCCAACGTACTACGTGCCTCTACTCCTTTAAAATGATTCTCTTTCAAATAAAACTTCCAAGATACTGATAACCGTAGTATCAAGTCATATCTACTTTTCACGACAAGTCACAATACTTTTTAGAAATACATTTATCGGCTTCTAAATAAAGTGACTTCTTTCTTTAAAACTTTAAGCAATTGGTACCTTTAAAACAATTTGCCCTTCTTTATTTCAAATCATTTCTTTGCTTACATTACTGAAGAAAACCATTCTTTTATTCTTCCATAAAGTTGTTATAACCAACTTCCCATAAAGCCGTTATAACTCTTTATGTCTTAGACAAATTCATTCCTTTTATGACCAAGAAACTTATACTTTCAATTCAAATCACATAGCTTTCAAAATACTTCAAGTCTCTTATCTTTTAAGAAAACAAGTTTCTTAACTTTAGAAAGGCAAGAAATCAATACTTTCCAAATCAAGTATTCTATACTTTTAAATCAATTCATTTCTTCCTTTAAGAATCAAGTCTCATAACTTGAAAAAATAAAGTCCCTTAACCTTTTAACAATTGAGGTCCATAGTCTTAAAACTTCATGTAAATCCTTATAAATTAAGTAACATATACTTGGTGCGTTGTGAATAAGTTATACTTATTTATAACTATCTTAATCAAGTAGCCATGATCTAGAAAATGTAATACAATTTTGTCTTATCTTAGCTTCTATGCAGATGGAGAATTCTACTTGTTTTAACATAATTAATTGTCATTACATTTCCCTTTATTAACGCTGCAATGGCTTGTTCGATACTTATTCTCATTCGTGTCGTAAATTAGCCAAGTCAACTTGGCTCCAAATACCCCCTAACGACTCTTACCAACATCCCCATAAGACTTGGTAAGAACTTAGGATAACTTAGACATAACCTTTACGTGAGTAAATCAACATACATACCTCTTAACTTCTAAGAGTAGAAGGAATCATGAAATAGTACTACATGTATATTCCATACATAGAATCATGTCAAAGAAGGAAGAGGTTCACATACCTCGCGACGATTGTCGACAAGTAGCAAAATGCTCCAAAGTACATCAACCTTGAGCTACTCCATTCTTCAAGTAGGATACGCTATACTTAGTACTTCAACCTATCATGGTCACAATCGTCCATTAACCTCTTACTTCAAACGTAGAATATTCTAAGTGCTAAGTCGCCAAATTCTACGGAAAATCGGACAAGACTTCCTTTGTTTATACTTACTTTGCCACCTTTTCAAGGCCGAATACAATAACCAAACAGCCCCAATTGGCTCACAATTTCTATAAGGTACTCAATACAAATAAAAACTAAACAGCCCCAATTGGCTCACAATTTAGAAAGTAGTCCAATACAAATGAAAACAAACTAAAGTCCAAATTCGCCACCTTGAGTTCAACCTTACCAATTCTTATCAAATTTCCATTTCAATCCAAATTGGTAGCATAACACGATATCAAGTCGTATTTGATTATACTAACCATAATCTTTAAGTAAGTAACATCACGACGATTTTAGTAACGACTAAATTGTAATCCAACTTAACATGGCTTACATACATTTGAATTTTCCAAGGCTACAATCAATCCATAATCCTTATAAACTTCAACACATATACTACATACTAGCAACATGTAAAGCTAACAACAAAATAAATAATCTTGTAACACTTTCAAAGAACAAGATTATACCTCGACGATTCTTAATCCAAATTCCAATCCAAGTCGCTTCTTAGTAGTTTAGAACCTCTCCCAAGACACTTCAATCCGCTTGTTGAGACCTTAGAACAACACCAACAATTATCCTTCAAATCCCCAAACAAAACCTAGAAAGACCATTAGGTTTTCACTTTGCGACTAACCCAAAACTCTCTTTTCCTGGATTTTCTATTGAGATATGCTTACACTACCCTCAAGAACCTTGGTTTAAAGTGTGGAGTTGAATGGACAAGGAACAAATTTTTTCTTCTCCTTAGTATGTGAACCCGTGAGCCTCCTTGAGCTCTCAAATTTTTCATGAAATTTTCTAAGTGTTGGACACACTCTTGCTACTAGTAGTGTTATATAGCACGTTGGAGGTTAAGATAGGAACAATTGTGGCTAGGATAAGGTTTTAGCAAAAATCAAGCTAGTGGTCCCATTGACTTAAGTCAAACATGTCAAGCTTGCTTGCAAGACTTAGTCATCCAAGACTATGGTCGATGACCATTTTGGCCATGCCTATCGTCGAAGGCATCTCGAGGGGTGACACGTGTCGCCCTCCCATTCGTCACAATATCGTTTCAGGCAAATTCCAATATTTCCGATAACTTTTGTTTTTACAAGTCTCAAATCTTAAATAAAGCGTGAGTTCTTACGTTTACATCATGTGTCCGTAAATACGTGTAACACTGATTAGCCTAAAATTCACGTCGATCACATGCATCTTGTGATCGATACCCATAACTTTGTCAAGACCGATGTCGCATTTATTGAATTTCTAAGCCTAAGAACTCAAATTCATGAATTTTTACACTTTATGTATTAGCATTCTGATTGGCCTAAAATTCGGTTGACGGTCTCTGATTGGCCTAAAATTCGGTTGACGGTCTCTGATTGGCCTAACATTCACCCAGTCTATCAAAAATAGGTTGGTGATCGACACCCATAACTTTTTCATAGCCAACGTCACATATTATTGCATTTCTAAGCGTAGAAACTCAAATTCGTGATTTTTTTGCACTTTCGGTGGATATTAGCACATTAATTTTCTAGAATCCGGTCGACGGTCTCTGATTAGCCTAAAATTCAAACGGTCAATCAAAAACAGTCTTGTGATCGATACCCATAACTTTGTCATGGCCGATGTCGCATTTTATTGAATTTCTAAGCCTAAGAACTCAAATTCATGAATTTTTACACTTTCGGCGGGTATTAGCATACTGATTGGCCTAAAATTCGGTTGACGGTCTCTGATTGGCCTAACATTCACCCAGTCTATCAAAAATAGGTTGGTGATCGACACCCATAACTTTTTCATAGCCAACGTCACATATTATTGCATTTCTAAGCGTAGAAACTCAAATTCGTGATTTTTTTGCACTTTCGGTGGATATTAGCACATGAATTTTCTAGAATTCGGTGGACGGTCTCTGATTAGCCTAAAATTCACACGGTCAATCACAAACAGTCTTGTGATCGATACCCATGACTTTGTCATGGCCGATGAGGCATTTTATTGAATTTCTAAGCCTAAGAACTCAAATTCATGAATTTTTACACTTTCGGCGGGTATTAGCATTCTGATTGGCCTAAAATTCGGTTGACGGTCTCTGATTGGCCTAAAATTCACCCAGTCTATCAAAAATAGGTTGTTGATCGACACTCATAACTTTTTGATAGCCAACGTCACATATTATTGCATAGAAACTCAAATTCGTGATTTTTTTGCACTTTCGGTGGATATTACACATTAATTTTCTAGAATCCGGTCGACGGTCTCTGATTAGCCTAAAATTCAAACGGTCAATCAAAAACAGTCTTGTGATCGATACCCATAACTTTGTCATGGCCGATGTCGCATTTTATTGAATTTCTAAGCCTAAGAAATCAAATTCATGAATTTTTACACTTTCGCGTATTAGCATCTTGATTGGCCTAAAATTCGGTTGACGGTCTCGATTGGCCTAACATTCACCCAGTCTATCAAAATTAGGTTGGTGATAGACACCCATAACTTTTTCATAGCCAACGTCACAAATTATTGCATTTCTAAGCGTAGAAACTCAAATTCGTGATTTTTTTGCACTTTCGGTGGATATTAGCACATGAATTTTCTAGAATCGGTCGACGGTCTCGATTAGCCTAAAATTCAAACGGTCGATCAAAAAGTCTTGTGATCGATACCATAACTTTGTCATGGCCGATGTCGCATTTTATTGAATTTCTAAGCCTAATAACTCAAATTCATGAATTTTTACACTTTCGGCGGGTATTAACATACTGATTGGCCTAAAATTCGGTTGACGGTCTCTGATTGGCCTAACATTCACCAGTCTATCAAAAATAGGTTGGTGATCGACACCATAACTTTTTCATAGCCAACGTCACATATTATTGCATTTCTGCGTAGAAACTCAAATTCGTGATTTTTGCACTTTGTGGATATTAGCACATGAATTATCTAGAATCCTCGACGGTTTTCGACAGCCTAAAATTCACACGGTCAATCACAAACAGTCTTGTGATCGATACCCATAACTTCATCATGTCCGATGTCGCATTTTATTGAATTTCTAAGCCTAAGAACTCAAATTCATGAATTTTTACACTTTCGGCGGGTATTAGCATTCTGATTGGCCTAAAATTCGGTTGACGGTCTCTGATTGGCCTAAAATTCACCCAGTCTATCAAAAATAGGTTGTTGATCGACACTCATAACTTTTTGATAGCCAACGTCACATATTATTGCATTTGTAAGCAAAGAAACTCAAATTCTTCATTTTTTTGCACTTTCGGTGGATATTAGCACATGAATTTTCTAGAATCCGGTCGACGGTCTCTGATTAGCCTAAAATTCAAACGGTCAATCAAAAACAGTCTTGTGATCGATACCCATAACTTTGTCATGGCCGATGTCGCATTTTATTGAATTTCTAAGCATAAGAACTCAAATTCATGAATTTTTACACTTTCGGCGGGTATTATGTCACGACCCGACCGGGATCATCGGTGCCCTACAGGCACCGGCACCATGTATACATCGAGAGATAATCAGCGAACATACATGAACCTTAAAATAAAACAACAGTAAAACAACGAGGTTAGCCAGGGCTACCTTCCCGACATAAATATATACAACCAAGCGTTGCCTCATTTCTTTACAAAGCGACCCACAAAATGTGACTACGCACCTAAGATTTTTAACATAACAAGCTGTGGAGACAGGCCCGCCATACCTGAATATACATGAATCTACTACTATCGTGGAAAACCGTGCAAGAGATAAGCCTCGAGCAAATGGAGCTTTCTCTCATCAACCGAGATCTAAGCGGATCGCCAACCGTACCTAAAACCTCGCGGCATTTAACGCGGCCCAGGCGTCGATTAACAGTACCAATATGGAGCGAAATAACGTCTGATGTGATCATAATCGTACAAAAGAATGACAAGGACAAGTATAAAAATTGTCACGGCCGAACCGGGCAGTGGTAGTGCCTACACAGGCACCTTCTACCTTAACAATACAAGTAAGCTGCGGGCCGAAATAACACCTCATTTTTTTCTTTTAAAACAAGCGTGCGTAAGGGCAAAGCCGACAAGGCTGCCATATATACATAAACAAAAGACACTACACCGCGTGAGTCCAATCAGCATATGAATACTGCACCTCTGAGTTAAATCGAACTATGGCGGGACAAGGCCCCCGTATCTAAAACTATACAAAGCACTTGAAGGACATATACCAAAGATAAACTCCGAATAGAAGGAGCTTATCCAAAACCACGAGAGGATCTACACTGCCGATCACCGAATCTAGTCACCTAAACTGCGGCGTGAGCGGCCCCAGGAGGTCGATGCGAAGAATGTACAAGTATGTGAACAAAGAGTATCGTAATGAAATCCTGTGATACTAAACAAAACAGAGACATGTATGATAGCCAACCTACGCATATAGCACATAAGCGGTCATATCAAGTCGTGCGAGGCTCAAAGTCACTACTCAAATATAACTATGGGTCTCACGCCCATAATATCAATCGTGCGTGGAATCCTTCCTCACGCTAGGTCGTGATATAACATAACACCAATAGGCATACATGAACACCAAGTCCCCGGTGGTATAGCATCTTGGGGTTTACCTCTCACTTATACTCTTACCCGAGAAGGTGGTAAGCGGTGGTAAGCGGTGGTATAGCATCTTGGGGTTTACCTCACATATACTCTACCCTGGAGAAGGTGAGTGCAGTGGTGGTATAGCGTCTTGGGGTGTACCCTCATATACTACCACTGGAGAGGTGGTAAAGCAGTGGTATAGATTGGGGTTTACCCTCACATATACTCTACCTGGAGAAGGTGGTAAAGCGGGTATAGCGTCTTGGGGTTTACCTCACTTATACTCTTACCCTATCTCGACCGACCATCAAACAAGACATAAGCACTACCATGTCTTCTATAAAAATCCGAATTTAACAAGTACTACAAGTAACGAGCATACGTGGAATCCACATCACTTCGGTGCGTCCGGTAACTTCTGACAAGGCGGTACCATTCAACCGAAGTCACGGCAACTTAATAAAACATAATACTTGCACTCAAAGGCTATTACCGACATATAGGCAAGTTCTCAATTAACTGCCAAAGTACTTATCGGGCACAAATAGAATAAATTCTCATTTAACAAGCCAAAGTACTTATCAGGGCACAAATAGAATAAATTCTCATTTAACAAGCCAAAGTACTTATCCGCACAAATAGAATAAATTCTCATTTAACAAGCCAAAGTACTTATCCGCACAAATAGAATAAATTCTCATTTATCAAGCCAAAGTACTTATCCAGGCACAAATAGAATAAATTCTCATTTAACAAGCCAAAGTACTTATCCGCACAAATAGAATAAATTCTCATTTAACAAGCCAAAGTACTTATCCGCACAAATAGAATAAATTCTCATTTAACAAGCCAAAGTACTTATCAGCACAAATAGAATAAATTCTCATTTAACAAGCCAAAGTACTTATCCGCACAAATAGAATAAATTCTCATTTAACAAGCCAAAGTACTTATCCGCACAAATAGAATAAATTCTCATTTAACAAGCCAAAGTACTTATCAGGGCACAAATAGAATAAATTCTCATTTAACAAGCCAAAGTACTTATCCGGCACAAATAGAATAAATTCTCATTTAACAAGCCAAAGTACTTATCAGGACAAATAGAATAAATTCTCATTTAACAAGCCAAAGTACTTATCAGGGCACAAATAGAATAAATTCTCATTTAACAAGCCAAAGTACTTATCCGCACAAATAGAATAAATTCTCATTTAACAAGCCAAAGTACTTATCAGGGACAAATAGAATAAATTCTCATTTAACAAGCCAAAGTACTTATCAGCACAAATAGAATAAATTCTCATTTAACAAGCCAAAGTACTTATCAAGGCATACATAGAATAATTCTCTTTTAACAAGTCAAAGTACTTATCAAGGCACACTTAGACAAATCCTCAATTTATCAAGCCAAAGTACTTAGCAAGGCATACATACATTCTTTTATAAAGACTCATTTCTATAAAGCCCCGATACTAACAGTAGTATCAGCGTGTCTATTTTCAAGGTAAGTTACTACACTTCGAAAACTCATTTCAAATCTTGAAATCAAGTAACTCAAATTTTTACAATCTAGGCAACTTATGCCGATTTAATCAAAATAGACAACTTTCTAAACCTTCCATAAGCCGTTATAACCAACTTCCCATAAAGCGTTATAACCCTTTATGGTTTTAGACGTATCCATTCCTTCAATAACCAAGAGACTTATACTATTAAAACCAAGTATCACATACTTACAAATCAAGTTCTTAACTTTCAAAATACTTCAAGTCTCTTAATGGTTAGAAAACAAGTTTTCTTCTTTTTAAACCTCAAGTAACTTCACCCTTACTTGAGTTACTTCTCTTAAATCATGTCATTTCTCCTCTTTTAAATCAAATAAGTAAATCACTCCTTTGACTCCTAAAGTCATTATAATGACCTTTAGGTTTTAGAACTAAGCACTAGCCAAAGATTTGGAAATCACTTCTTTCAAGTTTCTATGTACTTTAAGAAAAATACCTTCACTTTTAAGAATCCAAACTTCCTAAGGAAATGGATTATACTACTTACAATTTAAACATCAAAGTACACTCGAGGAAGTACATAGAACAAATTCTATTTTAGGCAATCCAAATACAAGCAAGGAATGGATCATTCGAGGAGTAGAACTTACTTTCTTTATTCTAAGGAATCATGCTAGAAGAGGAGATAGTTCACATACCTTTTAGGCTAATATCCTGAAGCTAAGCGAATATGTGCGTAGAAGTGTCAACCTATAATGGTCACAACAAGACTATCAACTTCTAGTCCTACGTAGAATAATACTAAGTATTTAGTCTCTAATTCTACGGAAAATCGGGCGACTTCCTTTGTTTCGACTTCAGCCACTTTTTCAAGTGAATACAATAACAACAAGCCACATTTAAGGCTCCAAACAACCAAACAAAGGGATTACACGCTTATAATACGTGTAAAATTCCGCCCACAATTCATCTGAAATAGCTTAAAACTCGAGCCATTCTCGACGACTACATACTAACAATTGAAGTCTTTTCCAATCCTTTTTCCAATTCAAGTTCTTAGGTCAACATGTTACTTAGTCATAAACAACTTCAATGACTAAAATTCCTTCTTTATACAACATGTGACGACTTAACTAATAATCGACTTGAATTGAAATCTTAAAGCTAAACATGATAGATTTGGATTAGGGTTCCAATAGTCGAATACTTATCAAACTTCATACTATAAAACTCATGCTTGCTAATAACCATAGCTCTGATGATAAGTAAACCTTAATTGCTAAAACGACAAAAATAATACCTTTATAAGCCCTTAAAATTTCCAAGATCCAAAGTCGCGCTTAGCAATTCTTAGCTCCTTTCCTTAAGTTCCAATCCGCTCCAAGCACTCTAGAGGCCTGAAGAACCGTCTTCAAGTTCCAACTTCAAAGTTGAAGAACTCCACTAGTTTCCGCCTTGCGACTAACGTGAAAACTCATTTTTCAGAAATCTTTCTATTGAGATATCCTTACAATACCTAAGGGACATTGGGTTAAAGTCTTGTGGCTAATGGATCAAAACTACAAATTTCTCATGTGGAAATTGCACTTGGCACGAGCGTGTTGAAGAACAACAATTGTTGGGATATTTTCTAAGTGTAAAATGAGCTTGTCTTGCACTAGCTATGTATATAAAACACATTGGAGGCTTGGATTAATACACTTGTGGTCTAGGATGAAAGACAATTAATGAAAAAGTGGACAAGTTGACTAGTCAACAAAATCACTAGCAAGACTAATCTTCCAAAGTGGTCAATGACCATTTTACCCTTGTACAAATTTCGACCAAGCCGTGTGGGGTGCCACGTGTCGCCTCTCATTCGTCCATAATTCAGTAACCCTCGTGGGCCACAAACGTAAATTCTCGGGTGGGCCCAGCGTGACCAAATCATAAAAATAAGTTTCCATAATATTACTAAGTCCCATACTCTTCAAATAATGTATTTTGAGAATCCAATTCTCAACAACGAACATTTTTCCTTTAAGCGTTCGGAACGTTTCCGTTGGAAAAACAATTCTTCCTTTCTTAATTTCCAAGTCTTGGTTTCGCATTACACTCTCTTATACATGTCCTGGACTTACGGGGTGTAACAAAAATACATACCAGATCCTGCCGTGTCATTACCACTTATGAACTTAATCGCACTTATTATCTTTTTCATTCTCTATAAAAAGCTATAGCCACATTCTTACGTACATGATTAGGAAAAATCATTAAGTTCATTACTACATAACTTACTTATCTTTCATAAGTATAATCCGGCCCTGTAAGGAGGGGCACTACTACTACCCGATCTAGGGCGCGATCAGTCGCATAGTCTACCCGTAGGTATCTTGCGCCGATCCACGGTCGATAACGCCATCTAGTGCGCGTAAAGGTATCTTGCCTACCCGTTCTGGTCGATAATGTCATATAGTGCGCCCGTAAAGGTATCTTTGCGGCCCGTTCGGGTCGATAATGTCATATAGTGCGCTAAAGGTATCGCGGCCCGTTCTGGTCGATAATGTCATATAGTGCCGTAAGGTATCTTTGGCCCGTTCACTGGTCGATAATGTCATATAGTGCCCGTAAAGGTATCTTTGCCGGCCCGTTCTGGTCGATAATGTCATATAGTGCCATAAAGGTATCTTGCGGCCCGTTCTGGGTCGATAATGTCATAGTCGCCGTAAGGTATCTTGCGGCCCGTTCGGTCGATAATGTCATATAGTGCGCCCGTAAGGTATCTTGCCCGCCTATTCTGGTCGATAATGTCATATAGTGCGCCCAAAAGGTATCTTTGCGGCCCGTTCTGGGTCGATAATGTCATATAGTCGCGTAAAGGTATCTTGCGGCCCGTTCTCGGTCGATAATGTCATATAGTCGCGTAAAGGTATCTTTGGCCCGTTCACGGTCGATAATGTCATATAGTCGCCCGTAAAGGTATCTTGCGCCCGTTCTCGGTCGATAATGTCATATAGTATGCCCGTAAAGGTATCTTGCCGGCCCATTCTGGTCGATAATGTCATATAAATGCCGTAAAGGTATATTGCGGCCCGTTCACTGGTCGATAATGTCATATAGTGCCATAAAGGTATCTTGCCGGATACTAACAACTATAGTATCAAGTCCTATCCACCTTTCAAGACAAGTCACAATACCTTTTTAGAAATACAATTACCGGCTTCTAAATCAAGTGACTTCTTTCTTAAAGACCTTAAGCAATTGGTACCTTTAAAACAATTTGCCCTTCTTTATTCCAAATCATTTCTTGTTTATGTTACTGAAGAAAACCATTCTCTTAACCTCCCATAAAGTTATTATAACCAACTTCCCATAAAGCCGTCATACTAACTTTATGCCTTAAACTAATTCATTCTTTTTATAACCAAGAGACTTATACTTTCAAATCAAATCACATAGCTTTCAAAATACTTCAAGTCTCTTAACTTTTAAGAAAACAAGTTTCAAAGTCTTAAAAACTTCATACATAAACTCTTTTAAATTAAGTAACATATACTTTGGTGCGTTGTGAATAAGTTATACTTATTTATAACGATCTTATTCAAGTAGCCATGATCTAGAAAATGTAATACAATTTTGTCTTATCTTAGCTTCTATGCAGATGGATAATTCTACTTGTTTTAACATAATTAATTGTCATTACATTTTCCTTTATTAACGCTGCAATGGCTTGTTCGATACTTACTCTCATTCGTGCCGTAAATTAGCCAAGTCAACTCGACTCCAAATACTTCCTAACGACTCTTACCAACATCCCCCGTAAGACTTGGTAAGGACTTAGGATTTCTTAGACGTAGCTTTTACATAGAGTAAATCAACATAACTACCTCTTAACTTCTAAGAGTAGACGGAATCATGAAATACTACTACATGTATATTTCATACATAGAATCATGCCAAAGGAAGGAAGAGGTTCACATACCTCGCGACGATTGTCGACAAATAGCAAAATGCTCCAAAGTACTCCAACCTTGATAGCTATTCCACTCTCCAAGTAGGATACGCTATACTTAGTACTTCAACCTATAATGGTCACAATATGTCCATTAACCTTTTACTTCCAACGTAGAATCATTCTAAGTGCTAAGTCACTAATCCTACGGAAAATCGGACAACACCTCCTTTGTTTCTACTAACTTTGCCACCTTTTTCAAGGTCGAATACAATAACCAAACAGCCCCAATTGGCTCACCACAATCAATACGGTAGTCGATACAAAAGAATAACAAACTACTAGTCCAATTCGCTAACAGTACAACAACATCAATTCTTATCCAATTTCCATTTCAATCCAAGTTATTAGCCTAACATGATATCAAGTCGCAGGCGATTAAAACTACTACAATCTCGAGTAATTAACGACTATTCTAACTACGACCAACTTGAAATCCAACTTCAAAATGGCTAATGTGTCATTTGGTTCCTAGGCTTCAACAATTCATAACACTTATAAAACTTCAACACATATGCTTCATGCTAGTAAAATGTAAGGCTAACAACAATACATAATCTTGTAACACTTAAAGAGAACAAAATTATACCTCAACGAATCTCAATCTAACTTCCAATCCAAGTCGCTCTAGCAACTTAGAGCCTCTTCAAGACACTTCAATCCGCTTGAGACCCTTAGAACCACACCAACAACTTTCCTTCAAACCTTCAATCCAAAACCTAGAAAGCCACTAGGTTTTCACTTTGCGACTAATCAAAACTCTCTTTTCGGATTTTTCTATTGAGATACACTTACATAACACTCATGAACCTTGGTTTAAAGTGTGGAGCTTAAGAACAAGGAACAAAAAATTTCCTTTTGAAGGAGAGGGAACAGGAAGCTTCGCTCTTGCTCTTCAATTGTGTGAAAATTAGCTAAGTGTTTTACCTCTCTGCAACTAGTATACATATATAACATAAAGGAGGGGTAAGATAGGAACAATTGGGTGGCTTGGATAAGCTCTAGCTAAATATCAAGACTAAGTGGGGTCATTGACTTAGTCAATTTTCTCATGCTACTACTTGCAAGACTAAATCATCCTACCAAAGGTCAAATGACCCTTGTGCCCATGGCATTTCGTCCAAGCTCACTATAAGGGGGGTGACACGTGTCGCCCCATTAAATCCTGATAATACATTTTTCACAAATTCATTCATAAATTCTTACAAGTCTCAAATCTTAACACTTGTGAGTTCTTACTTACGTTCTTAAAACATGTCCTGTAAATACGGGGTGTAACATATTAGCATTCTGATTGGCCTAAAATTCAGTTGACGGTCTCTGATTGGCGTAACATTCACCCAATCTATCAAAAATAAGTTGGTGATCGACACCCATAACTTTTTCATAGCCAACGTCACATATTATTGCATTTCTAAGCGTAGACACTCAAATTCGTGATTTTTTTGCACTTTCGGTGGATATTAGCACATGAATTTTCTAGAATCCGGTCGACGGTCCCTGATTAGCCTAAAATTCACACGGTCAATCACAAACAGTCTTGTGATCGATACTCATAACTTTGTCATGACCGATGTCGCATTTTATTGAATCTCTAAGCCTAAGAACTCAAATTCATGTATTTTTACACTTTCGGCGGGTATTAGCATTCTGATTGGCCTAAAATTCGGTTGACGGTCTCTGATTGGCCTAAAATTCGATTGACGGTCTCTGATTGGCCTAACATTCACCCAGTCTATCAAAAATAGGTTGGTGATCGACACCCATAACTTTTTCATAGCCAACGTCACATATTATTGCATTTCTAAGTGTAGAAACTCAAATTCGTGATTCTTTTGCACTTTCGGTGGATATTAGCACATGAATTTTCTAGAATCCGGTCGACGGTCTCTGATTAGCCTAAAATTCAAACGGTCAATCAAAAACAGTCTTGTGATCGATACCCATAACTTTGTCATGGCCGATGTCGCATTTTATTGAATTTCTAAGCCTAATAACTCAAATTCATGAATTTTTACACTTTCGACGTATTAGCATTCGATTGGCCTAAAATTCGGTTGTGTCTTTGATTGGCCTAAAATTGACCTTCTATCAAAAATAGGTTGTTGATCGACACTCATAACTTTTTGATAGCCAACGTCACATATTATTGCATTTCTAAGCATAGAAACTCAAATTCGTGATTTTTTTGCACTTTCGGTGGATATTAGAATTCTGATTGGCCTAAAATTCGGTTGACGGTCTCTGATTGGCCTAACATTCACCCAGTCTATCAAAAATAAGTTGGTGATCGACACCATAACTTTTTCATAGCCAACGTCACATATTATTGCATTTGTAAGCAGAAACTCAAATTCTTGATTTTTTCGCACTTTCGTGGATATTAGCATGAATTTTCTAGAATCCGTCGACGGTCTCGATTAGCCTAAAATTCACCGTCAATCACAAACAGTCTTGTGATCGATACCCATAACTTCGTCTTGGCCGATGTCGCATTTTATTGAATTTCTAAGCCTAAGAACTCAAATTCATGAATTTTTACACTTTCGGCGGGTATTAGAATTCTGATTGGCCTAAAATTCGCTTGACGGTCTCTGATTGGCCTAACATTCACCCAGTCTATCAAAACTAAGTTGGTGATCGACACCCATAACTTTTTCATAGCCAACGTCACATATTATTGCATTTGTAAGCAAAGAAACTCAAATTCTTGATTTTTTCGCACTTTCGGTGGATATTAGCACATGAATTTTCTAAAATCCGGTCGACGGTCTCTGATTAGCCTAAAATTCAAACGGTCAATCAAAAACAGTCTTATGATCGATACCCATGACCTTTTCATGGCCGATGTCGCATTTTATTGAATTTCTAAGCCTAAGAACTCAAATTCATGAATTTTTACACTTTCGGCGGGTATTAGCATTCTGATTGGCCTAAAATTCAGTTGATGGTCTCTGATTGTCCTAACATTCACCCAGTCTATCAAAAATAAGTTGGTGATCGACACCCATAACTTTTTCATAGCCAACGTCACATATTATTGCATTTCTAAGCATAGAAACTCAAATTCGTGATTTTTTTGCACTTTCGGTGGATATTAGCACATGGATTTTCTAGAATCCGGTCGACGGTCCCTGATTAGCCTAAAATTCACACGGTCAATCACAAACAGTCTTGTGATCGATACCCATAACTTTGTCACGACCGATGTCGCATTTTATTGAATTTCTAAGCCTAAGAACTCAAATTCATGAATTTTTACACTTTCGGTGGGTATTAGCATTCTGATTGGCCTAAAATTCGGTTGACGGTCTCTGATTGGCCTAACATTCACCCAGTCTATCAAAAATAGGTTGGTGATCGACACCCATAACTTTTTCATAGCCAACGTCACATATTATTGCATTTCTAAGCGTAGAAACTCAAATTCGTGATTCTTTTGCACTTTCGGTGGATATTAGCACAAGAATTTTCTAGAATTCGATTGGGCGGTCTGATTAGCCTAAAATTCACACGGTCAATCACAAACAGTCTTGTGATCGATACACATGAGTTTGTCATGGCCGATGTCGCATTTTATTGGATTTCTAAGCCTAAGAACTCAAATTCATGAATTTTTACACTTTCGGCGGGTATTAGCATTCTGATTGGCCTAAAATTCGGTTGACGGTCTCTCATTGGCCTAAAATTCACCCAGTCTATCAAAAATAGGTTGTTGATCGACACTCATAACTTTTTGATAGCCAACGTCACATATTATTGCATTTCTAAGCATAGAAACTCAAATTCGTGATTTTTTTGCACTTTCGGTGGATATTAGCACATTAATTTTCTAGAATCCGGTCGACGGTCTCTGATTAGCCTAAAATTCAAACGGTCAATCAAAAACAGTCTTGTGATCGATACCCATAACTTTGTCATGGCCGATGTCGCATTTAATTGAATTTCTAAGCCTAAGAACTCAAATTCATGAATTTTTACACTTTCGGCGGCTATTAACATACTGATTGGCCTAAAATTCGGTTGACGGTCTCTGATTGGCCTAACATTCACCCAGTCTATCAAAAATAGGTTGGTGATCGACACCCATAACTTTTTCATAGCCAACGTCACATATTATTGCATTTCTAAGCGTAGAAACTCAAATTCGTGATTTTTTTGCACTTTCGGTGGATATTAGCACATGAATTATCTAGAATCCGGTCGACGGTTTCTGATTAGCCTAAAATTCACACGGTCAATCACAAACAGTCTTGTGATCGATACCCATAACTTTATCATGGCCGATGTCGCATTTTATTGAATTTCTCAGCCTAAGAACTCAAATTCATGAATTTTTACACTTTCGGCGGGTATTAGTATTCGATTGGCCTAAAATTCGGTTGACGGTCTCGATTGGCCTAAATTCACCTTCTATCAAAAATAGGTTGTTGATCGACACTCATAACTTTTTGATAGCCAACGTCACATATTATTGCATTTGTAAGCAAAGAAACTCAAATTCTTGATTTTTTTGCACTTTCGGTGGATATTGGCACATAAATTTTCTAGAATCCGGTCGACGGTCTCTGATTAGCCTAAAATTCAAATGGTCAATCAAAAACAGTCTTGTGATCGATACCCATAACTTTGTCATGGCCGATGTCGCATTTTATTGAATTTCTAAGCATAAGAACTCAAATTCATGAATTTTTACACTTTCGGCGGGTATTAGCATTCTGATTGGCCTAAAATTCAGTTGACGGTCTCTGATTGGCCTAACATTCACCCAGTCTATCAAAATTAAGTTGGTGATCGACACCCATAACTTTTTCATAGCCAACGTCACATATTATTGCATTTCTAAGCGTAGAAACTCAAATTCGTGATTTTTTTGCACTTTCGGTGGATATTAGCACATGAATTTTCTAGAATCCGGTCGACGGTCTCTGATTAGCCTAAAATTCACACGGTCAATCACAAACAGTCTTGTGATCGATACCCATAACTTCGTCATGACTGATGTCGCATTTTATTGAATTTCTAAGCCTAAGAACTCAAATTCATGAATTTTTACACTTTCGGCGGGTATTAGCATTCTGATTGGCCTAAAATTCGGTTGACGGTCTCTGATTGGCCTAAAATTCGGTTGACGGTCTCTGATTGGCCTAACATTCACCCAGTCTATCAAAAATAGGTTGGTGATCGACACCCATAACTTTTTCATAGCCAACGTCACATATTATTGCATTTCTAAGCGTAGATACTCAAATTCGTGATTTTTTTGCACTTTCGGTGGATATTAGCACATGAATTTTCTAGAATTCGGTGGACGGTCTCTGATTAGCCTAAAATTCACACGGTCAATCACAAACAGTCTTGTGATCGATACCCATGACTTTGTCATGGCCGATGTCGCATTTTATTGAATTTCTAAGCCTAAGAACTCAAATTCATGAATTTTTACACTATTGGCGGGTATTAGCATTCTGATTGGCCTAAAATTCGGTTGACGGTCTCTGATTGGCCTAAAATTCACCCAGTCTATCAAAAATAGGTTGTTGATCGACACTCATAACTTTTTGATAGCCAACGTCACATATTATTGCATTTCTAAGCATAGAAACTCAAATTCGTGATTTTTTTGCACTTTCGGTGGATATTAGCACATTAATTTTCTAGAATCCGGTCGACGGTCTCTGATTAGCCTAAAATTCAAACGGTCAATCAAAAACAGTCTTGTGATCGATACCAACTTTGTCATGGCCGATGTCGCATTTTATTGAATTTCTAAGACTAAGAACTCAAATTCATGAATTTTTACACTTTCTGTGTATTAGCATCTTGATTGGCCTAAAATTCGGTTGACGGTCTCTGATTGGCCTAACATTCACCCAGTCTATCAAAAATAGGTTGGTGATCGACACCCATAACTTTTTCATAGCCAACGTCACATATTATTGCATTTCTAAGCGTAGAAACTCAAATTCGTGATTTTTTTGCAATTTCGGTGGATATTAGCACATGAATTTTCTAGAATCCACGATCGGCCTCTGATTAGCCTAAAATTCAAACGGTCAATCAAAAACAGTCTTGTGATCGATACCCATAACTTTGTCATGGCCGATGTCGCATTTTATTGAATTTCTAAGCCTAATAACTCAAATTCATGAATTTTTACACTTTCGACGGGTATTAGCATTCTGATTGGCCTAAAATTCGGTTGACGGTCTCTGATTGGCCTAAAATTGACCCAGTCTATCAAAAATAGGTTGTTGATCGACACTCATAACTTTTTGATAGCCAACGTCACATATTATTGCATTTCTAAGCATAGAAACTCAAATTCGTGATTTTTTTGCACTTTCGGTGGATATTAGAATTCTGATTGGCCTAAAATTCGGTTGACGGTCTCTGATTGGCCTAACATTCACCCAGTCTATCAAAAATAAGTTGGTGATCGACACCCATAACTTTTTCATAGCCAACGTCACATATTATTGCATTTGTAAGCAAAGAAACTCAAATTCTTGATTTTTCGCACTTCGGTGGATATTAGCATGAATTTTCTAGAATCGGCCGACGGTCTCGATTAGCCTAAAATTCACCGCCAATCACAAATATCTTGTGATCGATACCCATAACTTCGTCTTGGCCGATGTCGCATTTTATTGGATTTCTAAGCCTAAGAACTCAAATTCATGAATTTTTACACTTTCGGCGGGTATTAACATTCTGATTGACCTAAAATTCGGTTGACGGTCTCACATTGGCCTAAAATTCACCCAGTCTATCAAAAATAGGTTGTTGATCGACACTCATAACTTTTTGATAGCCAACGTCACATATTATTGTATTTCTAAGCATAGAAACTCAAATTCGTGATTTTTTTGCACTTTCGGTGGATATTAGCACATGAATGTTCTAGAATCCGGTCGACGGTCTCTGATTAGCCTAAAATTCAAACGGTCAATCAAAAACAGTCTTGTGATCGATACCCATAACTTTGTCATGGCCGATGTCGCATTTTATTGAATTTCTAAGCCTAAGAACTCAAATTCATGAATTTTTACACTTTACGTATTAGCATACCGATTGGCCTAAAATTCATTGACGGTCTCTGATTGGCCTAAAATTCACCCAGCCTATCAAAAATAGGTTGTTGATCGACACTCATAACTTTTTGATAGCCAACGTCACATATTATTGCATTTCTAAGCATAGAAACTCAAATTCGTGATTTTTTTGCACTTTCGGTGGATATTAGCACATTAATTTTCTAGAATCCGGTCGACGGTCTCTGATTAGCTTAAAATTCAAGCGGTCGATCAAAAACAGTCTTGTGATCGATACCCATAACTTTGTCATGGCGATGTCGCATTTAATTGAATTTCTAAGCCTAAGAACTCAAATTCATGAATTTTTACACTTTCGCTATTAACATACCGATTGGCCTAAAATTCATTGTGGTCTCGATTGGCCTAACATTCACCCAATCTATCAAAAAAAGGTTGGTGATCGACACCCATAACTTTTTCATAGCCAACGCCACATATTATTGCATTTCTGCGTAGAAACTCAAATTCGTGATTTTTGCACTTTGTGGATATTAGCATATGAATTATCTAGAATCCGTCGACGGTATCTAATTAGCCTAAAATTCACACGGACAATCGCAAAAAGTCTTGTTATCTATACCCATAACTTTATTATGGCCGATCACTCATTTTATTGAATTTCTCATCCTAAGAACTCAAATTCATTAATTTTTAAACTTTCGTGACTATTAACATACCGATTGGCCTAAAATTCGTTGACGGTCTGATTGGCCTAACATTCACCCAGTCTATCAAAAATAGGTTGGTGATCGACACCCATAACTTTTTCATAGCCAACGTCACATATTATTGCATTTCTAAGCGTAGAAACTCAAATTCGTGATTTTTTTGCACTTTCGGTGGATATTAGCACATTAATTTTCTAGAATCCGGTCGACGGTCTCTGATTAGCCTAAAATTCAAACGGTCAATCAAAAACAGTCTTGTGATCGATACCCATAACTTTGTCATGGCCGATGTCGCATTTAATTGAATTTCTAAGCCTAAGAACTCAAATTCATGAATTTTTACACTTTCGGCGGCTATTAACATACTGATTGGCCTAAAATTCGGTTGACGGTCTCTGATTGGCCTAACATTCACCCAGTCTATCAAAAATAGGTTGGTGATCGACACCCATAACTTTTTCATAGCCAACGTCACATATTATTGCATTTCTGCGTAGAAACTCAAATTCGTGATTTTTGCACTTTCGTGGATATTAGCACATGAATTATCTAGAATCCGGTCGACGGTTTCTAATTAGCCTAAAATTCACGGTCAATCATCGCAGTCTTGTGATCGATACCCATAACTTTATTATGGCCGATGTCGCATTTTATTGAATTTCTCAGCCTAAGAACTCAAATTCATGAATTTTTACACTTTCGGCGGGTATTAGCATTCTGATTGGCCTAAAATTCGGTTGACGGTCTCTGATTGGCCTAAAATTCACCCAGTCTATCAAAAATAGGTTGTTGATCGACACTCATAACATTTTGATAGCCAACGTCACATATTATTGCATTTGTAAGCAAAGAAACTCAAATTCTTGATTTTTTTGCACCTTCGGTGGATATTAGCACATGAATTTTCTAGAATCCGGTCGACGGTCTCTGATTAGCCTAAAATTCAAATGGTCAATCAAAAACAGTCTTGTGATCGATACCCATAACTTTGTCATGGCCGATGTCGCATTTTATTGAATTTCTAAGCATAAGAACTCAAATTCATGAATTTTTACACTTTACGGTATTAGCATTCGATTGGCCTAAAATTCGGACGGTCTCTGATTGGCCTAACATTCACCCAGTCTATCAAAAATAAGTTGGTGATCGACACCCATAACTTTTTCATAGCCAACGTCACATATTATTGCATTTCTAAGCGTAGACACTCAAATTCGTGATTGTTTTGCACTTTCGGTGGATATTAGCACATGAATTTTCTAGAATCGATCGGACGGTCCCTGATTAGCCTAAAATTCACACGGTCAATCACAAACAGTCTTGTGATCGATACCCATAACTTTGTCATGACCGATGTCGCATTTTATTGAATTTCTAAGCCTAAGAACTCAAATTCATGAATTTTTACACTTTCGGCGGGTATTAGCATTCTGATTGGCCTAAAATTCGGTTGACGGTCTCTGATTGGCCTAAAATTCGGTTGACGGTCTCTGATTGGCCTAACATTCACCCAGTCTATCAAAAATAGGTTGGTGATCGACACCCATAACTTTTTCATAGCCAACGTCACATATTATTGCATTTCTAAGCGTAGAAACTCAAATTCGTGATTCTTTTGCACTTTCGGTGGATATTAGCACATGAATTTTCTAGAATTCGGTGGACGGTCTCTGATTAGCCTAAAATTCACACGGTCAATCACAAACAGTCTTGTGATCGATACCCATGACTTTGTCATGGCCGATGTCGCATTTTATTGAATTTCTAAGACTAAGAACTCAAATTCTTGAATTTGTACACTATTGGCGTATTAGCATTCGATTGGCCTAAAATTCGGTTGACGGTCTCGATTGGCCTAACATTCACCCGATCTATCAAAAATAGGTTGTTGATCGACACTCATAACTTTTGATAGCCAACGTCACTTATTATTGCATTTCTAATCACAGAAACTCAAATTCGTGATTTTTTGCACTTTCGTGGATATTAGCACATTAATTTTCTAGAATTCGGTGGACGGTCTCTGATTAGCCTAAAATTCAAAAGGTCAATCAAAAATAGTCTTGTGATCGATACCCATAACTTTGTCATGGCCGATGTCGCATTTTATTGAATTTCTAAGACTAAGAACTCAAATTCATGAATTTTTACACTTTCGGCGGGTATTAGCATACTGATTGGCCTAAAATTCGGTTGACGGTCTCTGATTGGCCTAACATTCACCCAGTCTATCAAAAATAGGTTGGTGATCGACACCCATAACTTTTTCATAGCCAACGTCACATATTATTGCATTTCTAAGCGTAGAAACTCAAATTCGTGATTCTTTTGCACTTTCGGTGGATATTAGCACATGAATTTTCTAGAATCCGGTCGACGGTCTCTGATTAGCCTAAAATTCAAACGGTCAATCAAAAACAGTCTTGTGATCGATACCCATAACTTTGTCATGGCCGATGTCGCATTTTATTGAATTTCTAAGCCTAATAACTCAAATTCATGAATTTTTACACTTTCGACGGGTATTAGCATTCTGATTGGCCTAAAATTCGGTTGACGGTCTCTGATTGGCCTAAAATTGACCCAGTCTATCAAAAATAGGTTGTTGATCGACACTCATAACTTTTTGATAGCCAACGTCACATATTATTGCATTTGTAAGCAAAGAAACTCAAATTCTTGATTTTTTCGCACTTTCGGTGGATATTAGCACATGAATTTTCTAAAATCCGGTCGACGGTCTCTGATTAGCCTAAAATTCAAACGGTCAATCAAAAACAGTCTTATGATCGATACCCATGACTTTGTCATGGCCGATGTCGCATTTAATTGAATTTCTAAGCCTAAGAACTCAAATTCATGAATTTTTACACTTTGCGGTATTAGCATTACGATTGGCCTAAAATTCGGTTGACGGTCTCTGATTGGCCTAAAATTCACCCAGTCTATCAAAAATAGGTTGTTGATCGACACTCATAACATTTTGATAGCCAACGTCACATATTATTGCATTTGTAAGCAAAGAAACTCAAATTCTTGATTTTTGCACTTTCGGTGGATATTAGCACATGAATTTTCTAGAATCCGGTCGACGGTCTCTGATTAGCCTAAAATTCAAATGGTCAATCAAAAACAGTCTTATGATCGATACCCATAACTTTGTCATGGCCGATGTCGCATTTTATTGAATTTCTAAGCATAAGAACTCAAATTCATGAATTTTTACACTTTCGGCGGGTATTAGCATTCTGATTGGCCTAAAATTCAGTTGACGGTCTCTGATTGGCCTAACATTCACCCAGTCTATCAAAAATAAGTTGGTGATCGACACCCATAACTTTTTCATAGCCAACGTCACATATTATTGCATTTCTAAGCGTAGAAACTCAAATTCGTGATTTTTTTGCACTTTCGGTGGATATTACATGAACTTTCTAGAATCCGGTCGACGGTCTCTGATTAGCCTAAAATTCACACGGTCAATCACAAACAGTCTTGTGATCGATACCCATAACTTCGTCATGACCGATGTCGCATTTTATTGAATTTCTAAGCCTAAGAACTCAAATTCATGAATTTGTACACTTTCAGCGGGTATTAGCATTCTGATTGGCCTAAAATTCGGTTGACGGTCTCTGATTGACCTAAAATTCGGTTGACGGTCTCTGATTGGCCTAACATTCACCCAGTCTATCAAAAATAGGTTGGTGATCGACACCCATAACTTTTTCATAGCCAACGTCACATATTATTGCATTTCTAAGCGTAGAAACTCAAATTCGTGATTCTTTTGCACTTTCGGTGGATATTAGCACATGAATTTTCTAGAATTCGGTGGACGGTCTCTGATTAGCCTAAAATTCACACGGTCAATCACAAACAGTCTTGTGATCGATACCCATGACTTTGTCATGGCCGATGTCGCATTTTATTGAATTTCTAAGCCTAAGAACTCAAATTCATGAATTTTTACACTATTGGCGGGTATTAGCATTCTGATTGGCCTAAAATTCGGTTGACGGTCTCTGATTGGCCTAACATTCACCCAGTCTATCAAAAATAGGTTGTTGATCGACACTCATAACTTTTTGATAGCCAACGTCACATATTATTGCATTTCTAAGCATAGAAACTCAAATTCGTGATTTTTTTGCACTTTCGGTGGATATTAGCACATTAATTTTCTAGAATCCGATCGACGGTCTCTGATTAGCCTAAAATTCAAAAGGTCAATCAAAAATAGTCTTGTGATCGATACCCATAACTTTGTCATGGCCGATGTCGCATTTTATTGAATTTCTAAGACTAAGAACTCAAATTCATGAATTTTTACACTTTCGGCGGGTATTAGCATACTGATTGGCCTAAAATTCGGTTGACGGTCTCTGATTGGCCTAACATTCACCCAGTCTATCAAAAATAGGTTGGTGATCGACACCCATAACTTTTTCATAGCCAACGTCACATATTATTGCATTTCTAAGCGTAGAAACTCAAATTCGTGATTTTTTTGCACTTTCGGTGGATATTAGCACATGAATTATCTAGAATCCGGTCGACGGTTTCTAATTAGCCTAAAATTCACACGGTCAATCGCAAACAGTCTTGTGATCGATACCCATAACTTTATTATGGCCGATGTCGCATTTTATTGAATTTCTCAGCCTAAGAACTCAAATTCATGAATTTTTACACTTTCGGCGGGTATTAGCATTCTGATTGGCCTAAAATTCGGTTGACGGTCTCTGATTGGCCTAAAATTCACCCAGTCTATCAAAAATAGGTTGTTGATCGACACTCATAACATTTTGATAGCCAACGTCACATATTATTGCATTTGTAAGCAAAGAAACTCAAATTCTTGATTTTTTTGCACCTTCGGTGGATATTAGCACATGAATTTTCTAGAATCCGGTCGACGGTCTCTGATTAGCCTAAAATTCAAATGGTCAATCAAAAACAGTCTTGTGATCGATACCCATAACTTTGTCATGGCCGATGTCGCATTTTATTGAATTTCTAAGCATAAGAACTCAAATTCATGAATTTTTACACTTTCGGCGGGTATTAGCATTCTGATTGGCCTAAAATTCAGTTGACGGTCTCTGATTGGCCTAACATTCACCCAGTCTATCAAAAATAAGTTGGTGATCGACACCCATAACTTTTTCATAGCCAACGTCACATATTATTGCATTTCTAAGCGTAGACACTCAAATTCGTGATTGTTTTGCACTTTCGGTGGATATTAGCACATGAATTTTCTAGAATCCGGTCGACGGTCCCTGATTAGCCTAAAATTCACACGGTCAATCACAAACAGTCTTGTGATCGATACCCATAACTTTGTCATGACCGATGTCGCATTTTATTGAATTTCTAAGCCTAAGAACTCAAATTCATGAATTTTTACACTTTCGGGTATTAGCATTACGATTGGCCTAAAATTCGGTTGACGGTCTCTGATTGACCTAACATTCACGATCTATCAAAAATAGGTTGGTGATCGACACCCATAACTTTTTCATAGCTAACGCCACATATTATTGCATTTCTAGCGTAGAAACTCAAATTCGTGATTCTTTTGCACTTTCGGTGGATATTAGCACATGAATTTTCTAGAATTGGTGGGCGGTCTCGATTAGCCTAAAATTCACCACGGTCAATCACAAACAGTCTTGTGATCGATACCCATGACTTTGTCATGGCCGATGTCGCAGTTTATTGAATTTCTAAGCCTAAGAACTCAAATTCATGAATTTTTATACTTTTGGCGGGTATTAACATTCTGATTGGCCTAAAATTAGGTTGTGGTCTCTGATTGGCCTAACATTCACGATCTATCAAAAATAGGTTGTTGATCGACACTCATAACTTTTGATAGCCAACGTCACATATTATTGCATTTCTAAGCATAAACTCAAATTCGTGATTTTTGCACTTTCGGTGGATATTAGCACATTAATTTTCTAGAATCGATCGACGGTCTCTGATTAGCCTAAAATTCAAAGGTCAATCAAAAATAGTCTTGTGATCGATACCCATAACTTTGTCATGGCGATGTCGCATTTTATTGAATTTCTAAGACTCAGAACACAAATTCATCAATTTTTACACTTTCGGGTATTAGCATCTTGATTGGCCTAAAATTCGGTTGACGGTCTCGATTGGCCTAACATTCACGATCTATCAAAAATAGGTTGGTGATCGACACCCATAACTTTTTCATAGCCAACGTCACATATTATTGCATTTCTAAGCGTAGAAACTCAAATTCGTGATTTTTTTGCACTTTCGGTGGATATTAGCACATGAATTTTCTAGAATCCGGTCGACGGTCTCTGATTAGCCTAAAATTCACACCGTCAATCACAAACAGTCTTGTGATCGATACCCATAACTTCGTCTTGGCCGATGTCGCATTTTATTGAATTTCTAAGCCTAAGAACTCAAATTCATGAATTTTTACACTTTCGGCGGGTATTAGAATTCTGATTGGCCTAAAATTCGATTGACGGTCTCTGATTGGCCTAACATTCACCCTGTCTATCAAAAATAAGTTGGTGATCGACACCCATAACTTTTTCATAGCCAACGTCACATATTATTGCATTTGTAAGCAAAGAAACTCAAATTCTTGATTTTTTCGCACTTTCGGTGGATATTAGCACATGAATTTTCTAGAATCCGGTCGACGGTCTCTGATTAGCCTAAAATTCAAACGGTCAATCAAAAACAGTCTTGTGATCGATACCCATGACTTTGTCATGGCCGATGTCGCATTTTATTGAATTTCTAAGCCTAAGAACTCAAATTCATGAATTTTTACACTTTCGGCGGGTATTAGCATTCTGATTGGCCTAAAATTCAGTTGACGGTCTCTGATTGTCCTAACATTCACCCAGTCTATCAAAAATAAGTTGGTGATCGACACCCATAACTTTTTCATAGCCAACGTCACATATTATTGCATTTCTAAGCATAGAAACTCAAATTCGTGATTTTTTTTGCACTTTCGGTGGATATTAGCACATGAATTTTCTAGAATCCGGTCGACGGTCCCTGATTAGCCTAAAATTCACACGGTCAATCACAAACAGTCTTGTGATCGATACCCATAACTTTGTCACGACCGATGTCGCATTTTATTGAATTTCTAAGCCTAAGAACTCAAATTCATGAATTTTTACACTTTCGGCGGGTATTAGCATTCTGATTGGCCTAAAATTCGGTTGACGGTCTCTGATTGGCCTAACATTCACCCAGTCTATCAAAAATAGGTTGGTGATCGACACCCATAACTTTTTCATAGCCAACGTCACATATTATTGCATTTCTAAGCGTAGAAACTCAAATTCGTGATTCTTTTGCACTTTCGGTGGATATTAGCACATGAATTTTCTAGAATTCGGTGGACGGTCTCTGATTAGCCTAAAATTCACACGGTCAATCACAAACAGTCTTGTGATCGATACACATGACTTTGTCATGGCCGATGTCGCATTTTATTGGATTTCTAAGCCTAAGAACTCAAATTCATGAATTTTTACACTTTCGGCGGGTATTAGCATTCTGATTGACCTAAAATTCGGTTGACGGTCTCACATTGGCCTAAAATTCACCCAGTCTATCAAAAATAGGTTGTTGATCGACACTCATAACTTTTTGATAGCCAACGTCACATATTATTGCATTTCTAAGCATAGAAACTCAAATTCGTGATTTTTTTGCACTTTCGGTGGATATTAGCACATTAATTTTCTAGAATCCGGTCGACGGTCTCTGATTAGCCTAAAATTCAAACGGTCAATCAAAAACAGTCTTGTGATCGATACCCATAACTTTGTCATGGCCGATGTCGCATTTAATTGAATTTCTAAGCCTAAGAACTCAAATTCATGAATTTTTACACTTTTGGCTATTAACATCTTGATTGGCCTAAAATTCGGTTGGCGGTCTCTCGATTGGCCTAACATTCACGATCTATCAAAAATAGGTTGGTGATCGACACCCATAACTTTTTCATAGCCAACGTCACATATTATTGCATTTCTAAGCGTAGAAACTCAAATTCGTGATTTTTTTGCACTTTCGGTGGATATTAGCACATGAATTATCTAGAATCCGGTCGACGGTTTCTGATTAGCCTAAAATTCACACGGTCAATCACAAACAGTCTTGTGATCGATACCCATAACTTTATCATGGCCGATGTCGCATTTTATTGAATTTCTCAGCCTAAGAACTCAAATTCATGAATTTTTACACTTTCGGCGGGTATTAGTATTCTGATTGGCCTAAAATTCGGTTGACGGTCTCTGATTGGCCTAAAATTCACCCAGTCTATCAAAAATAGGTTGTTGATCGACACTCATAACTTTTTGATAGCCAACGTCACATATTATTGCATTTGTAAGCAAAGAAACTCAAATTCTTGATTTTTTTGCACTTTCGGTGGATATTGGCACATAAATTTTCTAGAATCCGGTCGACGGTCTCTGATTAGCCTAAAATTCAAATGGTCAATCAAAAACAGTCTTGTGATCGATACCCATAACTTTGTCATGGCCGATGTCGCATTTTATTGAATTTCTAAGCATAAGAACTCAAATTCATGAATTTTTACACTTTCGGCGGGTATTAGCATTCTGATTGGCCTAAAATTCAGTTGACGGTCTCTGATTGGCCTAACATTCACCCAGTCTATCAAAAATAAGTTGGTGATCGACACCCATAACTTTTTCATAGCCAACGTCACATATTATTGCATTTCTAAGCGTAGAAACTCAAATTCGTGATTTTTTGCACTTTCGGTGGATATTAGCACATTAATTTTCTAGAATCCGGTCGACGGTCTCTGATTAGCCTAAAATTCAAACGGTCAATCAAAAACAGTCTTGTGATCGATACCCATAACTTTGTCATGGCCGATGTCGCATTTAATTGAATTTCTAAGCCTAAGAACTCAAATTCATGAATTTTTACACTTTCGGCTATTAACATACTGATTGGCCTAAAATTCGGTTGACGGTCTCTGATTGGCCTAACATTCACCCAATCTATCAAAAATAGGTTGGTGATCGACACCCATAACTTTTTCATAGCCAACGTCACATATTATTGCATTTCTAAGCGTAGAAACTCAAATTCGTGATTTTTTTGCACTTTCGGTGGATATTAGCACATGAATTATCTAGAATCCAGTCGACGGTCTCTGATTAGCCTAAAATTCACGATCAATCAAAGCAGTCTTGTGATCGATACCATAACTTTATTATGGCGATGTCGCATTTTATTGAATTTCTCACCTAAGAACTCAAATTCATGAATTTTTACACTTTCGTGGGTATTAGCATTACGATTGGCCTAAAATTCGGTTGTGGTCTCTGATTGGCCTAAAATTCACCCAGTCTATCAAAAATAGGTTGTTGATCGACACTCATAACATTTTGATAGCCAACGTCACATATTATTGCATTTGTAAGCAAAGAAACTCAAATTCTTGATTTTTTTGCACCTTCGGTGGATATTAGCACATGAATTTTCTAGAATCCGGTCGACGGTCTCTGATTAGCCTAAAATTCAAATGGTCAATCAAAAACAGTCTTGTGATCGATACCCATAACTTTGTCATGGCCGATGTCGCATTTTATTGAATTTCTAAGCATAAGAACTCAAATTCATGAATTTTTACACTTTCGGGTATTAGCATTACGATTGGCCTAAAATTCGGTTGGCGGTCTCGATTGGCCTAACATTCACCCAGATCTATCAAAAATAAGTTGGTGATCGACACCATAACTTTTCATAGCCAACGTCACATATTATTGCATTTCTAAGCGTAGACACTCAAATTCGTGATTGTTTTGCACTTTCGGTGGATATTAGCACATGAATTTTCTAGAATCCGGTCGACGGTCCACGATTAGCCTAAAATTCACACGGTCAATCACAAAAGCGATCTTGTGATCGATACCCATAACTTTGTCATGACCGATGTCGCATTTTATTGAATTTCTAAGCCTAAGAACTCAAATTCATGAATTTTTACACTTTCGGGTATTAGCATTCGATTGGCCTAAAATTCGGTTGTGGTCTCGATTGACCTAAAATTCGGTTGACGGTCTCGATTGGCCTAACATTCACCCATCTATCAAAAATAGGTTGGTGATCGACACCATAACTTTTTCATAGCCAACGTCACATATTATTGCATTTCTAAGCGTAGAAACTCAAATTCGTGATTCTTTTGCACTTTCGGTGGATATTAGCACATGAATTTTCTAGAATTCGTGGGCGGTCTCGATTAGCCTAAAATTCACGGTCAATCACAAACAGTCTTGTGATCGATACCCGTGACTTTGTCATGGCGATGTCGCATTTTATTGAATTTCTAAGCCTAAGAACTCAAATTCATGAATTTTTACACTATTGGCGGGTATTAGCATTACGATTGGCCTAAAATTCGGTTGGACGTCTCGATTGGCCTAACATTCACCAGATCTATCAAAAATAGGTTGTTGATCGACACTCATAACTTTTGATAGCCAACGTCACATATTATTGCATTTCTAAGCATAGAAACTCAAATTCGTGATTTTTGCACTTTGGTGGATATTAGCACATTAATTTTCTAGAATCCGATCGACGGTCTCGATTAGCCTAAAATTCAAAAGGTCAATCAAAAATAGTCTTGTGATCGATACCCATAACTTTGTCATGGCCGATGTCGCATTTTATTGAATTTCTAAGACTAAGAACTCAAATTCATGAATTTTTACACTTTCGCGGTATTAGCATCTTGATTGGCCTAAAATTCGGTTGACGGTCTCACGATTGGCCTAACATTCACCCAGTCTATCAAAAATAGGTTGGTGATCGACACCCATAACTTTTTCATAGCCAACGTCACATATTATTGCATTTCTAAGCGTAGAAACTCAAATTCGTGATTCTTTTGCACTTTCGGTGGATATTAGCACATGAATTTTCTAGAATCCGGTCGACGGTCTCTGATTAGCCTAAAATTCAAACGGTCAATCAAAAACAGTCTTGTGATCGATACCCATAACTTTGTCATGGCCGATGTCGCATTTTATTGAATTTCTAAGCCTAATAACTCAAATTCATGAATTTTTACACTTTCGGCGGGTATTAGCATTCTGATTGGCCTAAAATTCGGTTGACGGTCTCTGATTGGCCTAAAATTGACCCAGTCTATCAAAAATAGGTTGTTGATCGACACTCATAACTTTTTGATAGCCAACGTCACATATTATTGCATTTCTAAGCATAGAAACTCAAATTCGTGATTTTTTTGCACTTTCGGTGGATATTAGAATTCTGATTGGCCTAAAATTCGGTTGACAGTCTCTGATTGGCCTAACATTCACCCAGCCTATCAAAAATAAGTTGGTGATCGACACCCATAACTTTTTCATAGCCAACGTCACATATTATTGCATTTGTAAGCAAAGAAACTCAAATTCTTGATTTTTTCGCACTTTCGGTGGATATTAGCACATGAATTTTCTAGAATCCGGTCGACGGTCTCTGATTAGCCTAAAATTCACACCGTCAATCACAAACAGTCTTGTGATCGATACCCATAACTTCGTCTTGGCCGATGTCGCATTTTATTGGATTTCTAAGCCTAAGAACTCAAATTCATGAATTTTTACACTTTCGGCGGGTATTAACATTCTGATTGACCTAAAATTCGGTTGACGGTCTCACATTGGCCTAAAATTCACCCAGTCTATCAAAAATAGGTTGTTGATCGACACTCATAACTTTTTGATAGCCAACGTCACATATTATTGTATTTCTAAGCATAGAAACTCAAATTCGTGATTTTTTTGCACTTTCGGTGGATATTAGCACATGAATGTTCTAGAATCCGGTCGACGGTCTCTGATTAGCCTAAAATTCAAACGGTCAATCAAAAACAGTCTTGTGATCGATACCCATAACTTTGTCATGGCCGATGTCGCATTTTATTGAATTTCTAAGCCTAAGAACTCAAATTCATGAATTTTTACACTTTCGGCGGGTATTAGCATACTGATTGGCCTAAAATTCGGTTGACGGTCTCTGATTGGCCTAAAATTCACCCAGCCTATCAAAAATAGGTTGTTGATCGACACTCATAACTTTTTGATAGCCAACGTCACATATTATTGCATTTCTAAGCATAGAAACTCAAATTCGTGATTTATTTACACTTTCGGTGGATATTAGCACATTAATTTTCTAGAATCCGGTCGACGGTCTCTGATTAGCCTAAAATTCAAACGGTCAATCAAAAACAGTCTTGTGATCGATACCCATAACTTTGTCATGGCCGATGTCGCATTTAATTGAATTTCTAAGCCTAAGAACTCAAATTCATGAATTTTTACACTTTCGGCGGGTATTAACATACTGATTGGCCTAAAATTCGGTTGTGGTCTACGATTGGCCTAACATTCACCCAGTCTATCAAAAATAGGTTGGTGATCGACACCCATAACTTTTTCATAGCCAACGTCACATATTATTGCATTTCTAAGCGTAGAAACTCAAATTCGTGATTTTTTTGCACTTTCGGTGGATATTAGCACATGAATTATCTAGAATCCGGTCGACGGTTTCTAATTAGCCTAAAATTCACACGGTCAATCGCAAACAGTCTTGTGATCGATACCCATAACTTTATTATGGCCGATGTCGCATTTTATTGAATTTCTCAGCCTAAGAACTCAAATTCATGAATTTTTACACTTTCGGCGGGTATTAGCATTCTGATTGGCCTAAAATTCGGTTGACGGTCTCTGATTGGCCTAAAATTCACCCAGTCTATCAAAAATAGGTTGTTGATCGACACTCATAACATTTTGATAGCCAACGTCACATATTATTGCATTTGTAAGCAAAGAAACTCAAATTCTTGATTTTTGCACGCCAGTGGATATTAGCACATGAATTTTCTAGAATTCGGTCGACGGTCTCTGATTAGCCTAAAATTCAAACGGTCAATCAAAAACAGTCTTGTGATCGACACCCATAACTTTTTCATGGCCGATGTCGCATTTTATTGAATTTCTAAGCCTAAGAACTCAAATTCATGAATTTGTACACTTTCAGCGGGTATTAGCATTCTGATTGGCCTAAAATTCAGTTGACGGTCTCTGATTGGCCTAAAATTCACCCAGTCTATCAAAAATAGGTTGGTGATCGACACCCATAACTTTTTCATAGCCAACGTCACATATTATTGCATTTCTAAGCGTAGACACTCAAATTCGTGATTGTTTTGCACTTTCGGTGGATATTAGCACATGAATTTTCTAGAATCCGGTCGACGGTCCCTGATTAGCCTAAAATTCACACGGTCAATCACAAACAGTCTTGTGATCGATACCCATAACTTTGTCATGACCGATGTCGCATTTTATTGAATTTCTAAGCCTAAGAACTCAAATTCATGAATTTTTACACTTTCGGCGGGTATTAGCATTCTGATTGGCCTAAAATTCGGTTGACGGTCTCTGATTGACCTAAAATTCGGTTGACGGTCTCTGATTGGCCTAACATTCACCCAGTCTATCAAAAATAGGTTGGTGATCGACACCCATAACTTTGTCATAGATAATAGATATTTTTCATAAATAAACTTTTTCATAGATTCCCGTCGATGAACAGTAAAATCGCCGGTTTTTAGCCATTTCCGGCCACCTCCGTCAACCATTGGAGACGAAACTTATACCAAAAGCTTTGTCTTCTCAAGCCCTTCAATTCCATTGTACCCTTGACATTCGATTCAACCTAAATCTCCGGATATTTCAGATCGAAAAATCTCCTATTTTCCGATCGTCTTCTCCATTTTCCGGCTAACTCGTAGTCGAAGGTCGTGTGGTACAGCGACTTCACCATCTCCTTACCGTCATTTCTATACCGCGAGTTCATCGACTCATTCCATTTCGTCGATTCACTGAACTCAAAGCTCCTCGTCGCCTTGAACTTTCCGCCACAGGCATTAGTCGACGGTTGAGGGTGGTAATACTAGACTCACCTTCACATAGCCGACCTGTTACACCCATTTTCCACCTTCATTTCAGTTTTTCAAAGTTCGTCGCTTTGTGGTTCAATGAAAGTGATGGAGACTGGGCGACCTCCCGGGGAGGTTGTCCAGCCATTGAACTCCTCTTTAACGCCTATTACCCAACCCCAACTTACTCAAATTCCAGTTCTAACTACTGGTATGCCTACAGCTACTATCAGGAACTCATTGAGTTACTCACAAATCGCAGTAATGCTCGTGCAAGTTCAATCCAAGGCGATCCACTAAATCCCCGTTACCATCAAAACAGTAACATACTTACACGGGGAACCTACGTTCATGTTCGAACAAGTGAAATTGATACCTTAGTTATGAGACAAAATCTCAAATGGTCATTGTCACGACCGAACCGGGCGTGGCGGTGCCTACACAGGCACCCTTCTACCTTAACAACTAAGTAAACTGCGAAAATTAAATAACACCTTTTTTTTTTTTTATAAAACCAATCGTACGTGCAAGGGCAAAGCCGACCAGGCTGCCATATAATATACATAACGAAATACACTACACCGTACGAGTCCAATCCATACGCATGAATACTGCACTTAAGAGTTATCTTGAACTATGACGACAAGGCCCCGCGTACCACGCATCTACAAAAGCACATCGAAAGAACTCATACCAAAAAGATAAACTCCCGAACAGAAGGAGCTATCCAAAAACTCTGAGCAGGGTCCTACACCTGCCGATCACCAAACTGCGTACCTAAACCTGCGGCGTGACGCGGCCAAGGAGGTCGATGCGAAGAATGTACCAAGTATGTGAAGCGATGAAATCTGTAATGAAATCATAATAGTCTAAACAAAACAGGAGACATGTATGATAGCCAACCTACAGTGCACAACACATAAGCAGTCATAACAAGTCAGGGACGCATGCCCTCAAGTCATTTCTAAAGTATAACCATGGGTCTCACGCCCATAATATCAATCATGCCCGTGGAATCCTTCCTCACTGCCGTGATCAGTGATATAATATAACACCAATAGGCGTACATGAACACAAGTCCCACTTTGGTGGTATAGCGTCTTGGGGGTTTACCCCTCACTTATACTCTTACCCTGGAGAAGGAGGTAAAGCAGGTGGTATAGCATCTTGGGGGTTTACCCCTCACTTATACTCTTACCCTATCTCAACCGACCATCAAACAAAACAAGCAGGGGGTATAATGTCTTGGGGGTTTACCCCTCACTTATACTCTTACCCTGGAGAAGGTGGTAAAGCATCTTGGGGGTTTACCCCTCACTTATACTCTTACCCTATCTCGACCGGCCGTCAAACAAAACAGAAGCACTACCATGTCTTCTATAAAAATCCGGGAATTTAACCCAAGTACTACAAATAACGGAAGCATACCCGTGGAATCCCACATCACTGTCGGTACGTCCAAGTAACTTATAATGAGACGGTGACCCTCCAACCGAGTCGCGGCAACTTAATAAAACATAATCCTTGCACTCAAGGCTATCGCCCGACACATAGGAAATTCTCAATTAATCAAGCCAAGGTACTTATCAAGGCACACATAGAATAATTCTCATTTAACAAGCCAAAGTACTTACCAAGGCGCAAATGGACAAATTCTCAATTTATCAAGCCAAAGTACTAATCAAGGCACACTTAGACAAATTCTCAATTTATCAAGCCAAAGTACTAATCAAGGCATCACATAGAATTATTCTCATTTAACAAGCCAAAGTACTTATCAAGGCACAATTAGAATAATTCTCATTTAACAAGCAAAGTACTTATCAAGGCACAATTAGACAAATTCTCAATTTATCAAGCCAAAGTACTACGTCGCACATTCTTTTCAAGAGACTCCTTTTTGTGTAATACCCAAGATACTAACACGTAGTATCGAGGTGTGTCTATTTTTCAAAGTAAGTTACTATACTTTTAGAAACTCATTTCAAAGCTTGAAACCAAGTAACTTCATTTTTACAATCTAGGAAACTTATGCACATTAATCAAAATAGACAACTTTCTAAACCTTCCATAAAGCAGTTATAACCAACTTCACATAAAGCCGTTATAACAATTTATGGTTTTAGACAATTTCATACTTTTTATAACTAAGAGACTTATACTTAAAACCAAGTATCACAAACTTTCAAATCGAGTCTCTTAACTTTCAAAATACTTGAGTCTCTTAATATTTAGAAAACAAGTTTCTTCTTTTTAAACCTCAAGTAACTCACACCTTTAAAACAAGTTACTTCTCTTAAATCATGTCATTTCTCTCTTAAAACAATTAAGTAAATCACTCCTTTAACTCCCCTAAAGTCATTACAACAACCCTTAGGTTTTGGAACTAAGGCACTAGCCAAAGGTTTGGGAACCACTTCCTTTTCAAAACTACATGCACTTTAAGTAAAATACTTTCACTTTTAAGAATCCAAACTTCACTAAGGAAATGGATTATACAACTTACAATTTAAACATCAAAGTACAATCAAGGAGTACATAGAAGCAATTCTATTTTAGAAATCCAAATACAACGAGGAATGGATCATTTAAGGAGTAGAACTTACTTTCTTTATCTTAAGGAATCATCTTTGAAGAGGAGATAGTTCACATACCTTTTTGGCTAAATCCAGCTAAGCGAATACGCCGTGCGTAGAAGTGTCAACCTATAATGTTCACAACAAGACTATCAACTTCTAGTCTCTAACATTAGAATAATACTAAGTATACGGTCTCTAATTCTACGGAAAATCGGGCGCCTCCTTTGTTTCTACTCACTTTGCCACCTTTTCAAGGTCGAATACAATAAACAACACGCCACCTTTAAGGCTCCAAAACAACCAAACAAAGGGGATTACACGCCTACAATACGTGTAAAATTCCGCCCATAATTCATCTGAAATAGCCCCATAAGCTAGCCATTCTCGGCACATGAATAATAACACTAAGTCCTTTACAATCCTTTTCCAAATCAAGTTCTAAGGTCTAACATGTTATATAGTTATAAACCACTTCAACTACAATTTCCTTCTTTTTACAACATGCGGCGACTTTACTAATAATCGACTTGAATTGAAATCTTAGGGCTAACATCTTAGTTTTGGATTTAGGGTTCCAATAGCAAAACACAAATCCAACTACATAATATATAACTCATGCTTGCTAATAACCATGCTACAATCAATAAGTAAACTTAATTGCTAAAGCGACAAAATTTATACCTTTCGAGCCTTTAAAATTTCCAAGATTCAAAGTCGCCTTAGCAATTCTTAGCTCCTTTCAGGTTCCATCCGCTCGCACTCGCGAGGCCTATGAAGAACCCATCTTCAAGTTTCAACTTCAAGTTGAAGAACTCCTTGGTTTCACTTTGCGACTAACGTGAAAATGCGTTTTCGAAATCTTTCTATTGAGATATCCTTACAACACTCTTAGGAACCTTGGTTTAAAGTCTTGTGGACAAAGGAAGAAAAACTACAAATTGTTTTTGTGTGAAGTGCTTGAACCCGAGAGCACTCAAGAACAAAGTGGTGTGAAATTTTTCTAAGTGTTTAAGACTAGTCTTGCACTAGTGTAGTGAATATATAACACGTTGGATGGCTTAGATAATAACTTGTTAAAATTGGAGGAAGAGATCAAGCCAGTGTCTCGGACTTAGTCAACAATATCGAGCTCTATTATTAGCAAGACTTGGTCATCCTAACATTGGCCAAATGACCATAATACCCTTACTAATTTCGTCCAACACCACGTGGGAGTGCCACGTGTCGCCTCTCATTCGTCGCAAAATTCTAACCCTCGTGGGCCACTTAAAGCGTAAAATTCCTCGTGGGCCACGTGACCAAATCGTAAAAAATAGATTTCCATAATATTAATAAGTTCCATATTCTTCAAATAATACATTTTGAGAATCGATTCTCAACAATGAACATTTTTCCTTCAGACGTTCGGAAGATTTTCCGTCGGAAAAACAATTCTTCCTTTCGGACTAATTCAAGTCTTGATTCCTTCGTACATTATCTTATACATGTCACGGACATACGAGTGTAATTTGTAGTTGGTAAATCGGTCATGGAATCTGAAATTGAATTCTTGGGTAAATTCCCCAAACAACTTAAGCTTAAAGCAGATGTCAATATTGGTTATCTGTATAGTAGACATGTTCTTATTAGATGCTCCATTAAGA
This sequence comes from Przewalskia tangutica, assembly GCA_029844215.1. Classification (NCBI taxonomy): domain Eukaryota; kingdom Viridiplantae; phylum Streptophyta; class Magnoliopsida; order Solanales; family Solanaceae; genus Przewalskia; species Przewalskia tangutica. The sequence goes on from CM056719.1 coordinate 160,831,629, forward strand.
AGGACTATGATGTGTTAATGTTATACCCCGTATTCTCAGGGTATGTATGCGAGGACGTACGTACGAGAGCACGACAGAGAAAAATTTGGAAAGAAAGAAAGATGTGAGTTTTCGACGGAAAAGTTTCCGGTTATTTGTGAAAAGGTTCGTTAATAGAATTGGATTCCCAGATTTGGTATTTGGACTTCATAGATTATATTAGAATTTTGAGATTTTATTTTGGAAATGGTCACGTGGGGCCCACGGAGAAATTTACGGTTTTGTGGCCACTTTGTTTTTGATTTTGGCCATTGTGGATATTTTTGGAAGACGTTTTATGAGGCCATTAGGAGGTGACATGTGTCACCCCGCCAGTGGCTTGGCGAATGACATTGTGCCTGACACTTTGGTTAGAGTCGTTTTTGACGAAGCGTTTTCTGCGTAACTTGCGGGAAAATTCCTATGCTATCGTTTTGTATTTTTGCGGATTTTTCAGAGACGAAACATTTTGGACCAACGGGAGGTGACGTGTGTCACCTGCATTAAACAAGTGGGGTGCTTTGGGCGATTTGGGTCAGAGGGCGTTGGCCTTGCGCGATTGGTTCCTTGTTTTGGCCTTGTTTGTGCCTTGTTTGTGGCTTGTTTGGTGCAATGTTTTGTGGAGTAGGGTTAGGGTGTACTTGGCTTGATCAAGGCCATACACTTGCCTTGAACATGGCTTGATCTTGGCCGTTGGTTGGCCTTTGGCTTTCCTATAAATACCACTCTCTTGAAGACTTCATTCATCAAAAATCTTCCAAGTCTTGAAACCTCCTCCCTCTTGTTGACTCTCGTCCAAGAGCCCTCTCCCTTAAAATTGGCCTTGGCCAAAACCCTCCTCTTCCCTGAGGTGTGCGAGGAGAGTCACCTCCCAGCTGTGGTCTTTAGTAGGGTACCACTAGCCTAGTTGTTTTGTATAATACCCCTTTTGTGGTATAGAAATACTCTCTAGTATTGTTATAATGCCCAAAATACCTTAGCCTTTACTAGTAGTATTTCAAAGTTACTCTTTCACGTGAGCAGGAAATACTACTTTTGTCTTTTAGTCTCAAAACCACAGGAAATCTTCGTAGTTGGTTGAAGTATTTGAGTAGAAGTTAGTTAGAACTTCAGGGTTGTTTGGAGCGGATTGGGCGCACGGGTAGGAGCTAAACCTTGCTCAGGATCGACATTATAACTTGGATAATTTTGGGCTTGTCGAGGTAAATAATCTTGTCCCCCTTTTGTAATTGGAAATTACATGGTAGAATATATAGTTGAAGTATACTATATATAGAACTGAACTGTATTTACATAGGACTGTATTGCAGTAGACTTGTGTAGTATTCTTTGAGTAATTGTACACGTCAGGTTAGGCGTGTAACCCACTGGTTGGCTTGGTAGCGGCCTCGATAGAGGAGGAGATTTCTGTTGCGGGGAGAGTGCGAATTTTACGTAGAAAGATAAACTTGTGTTTTGGGGTTAATAGGCGTTTGTGACCTTTATAGGTGGAAGTACTAAGAGTAGCGTATTCTACTACGAGTGGAAAGGGCTAGTGGTTGTAGTACTTGGAGCATTTTGCTTATTGTCGATAAATCGTCGCGGTATGTGAACCTCTTCTATCTCTTCTAGCATGATATGTGTGAACTATGTAGTACGGTGAGCGTCGTGTGTTAGCGTGTTTGATTGTTCTTAAAACATAAAGTGTTATAACGGCTTTATGGGAAGTTGGTTATAACGACTTTATGTAGGTAAGAAAATACTTTGTGGTTTTAAAAAGAGTTATACTAGCTTTATGGGAGTTAGGTATAATGTCTTAAGAGAGGTAAAGAAAATGGTTTCTTGATGTTAGAAGTTAAGGGACTTGATCTTATAAGATAAGAGACTTAACTTATTTGTTTTAATGTGAATGTTTGTGTGAAACCTCATTCGTGAGTAATGAGTACTTGGTTTTATTTAAAGGGATAATGTTTCTTGATTTGGAAATCGAATGTGTATCGACAGGACCAACTGCGAGCGTTAATAAAGGAAAATGTATTGAATAATGATGTATCGTATTAAAACCGAGAAACCTCCATGCGTAGAAACTAAGATGAGACAAAATGATATTACGTTTTCTAGATCATGGCTTTGTAATAAGAATGTTGTAAACAGAATAACCTACTCTCGCGTGAGACATATATTACTCAATTGTTCTAAAAGGAATCAGTGATTAAGTTTGGGAACTATGAAACCATTTGAAAATGAGAAGCTTGAGTAATTGAAACTAAGCAATGGAACTTAGGAAAGAATGTTGTTACTTGATTTTGAAAAGGAATGTGGGTTAGTCATTCTAATACTACGGTGTCGGGTGACTTTTATAAGTAATGGATCTCTTTTAAAAGAACTTAACGTATGTAGTACTTTGGGTTAAAGCGGACTTTGGCGTAAAATGAAAGTACTTTGAGTTGTGTGAAACTTACTATGCTTGTTGTTGTGAAACTTGCCTATGCTTGTTGTTGTGAAACTACTCATGATGATAGCCTTTGTTGTGCAAGTGTGGTATTTACGTATTCTGGCGTCTCGATGAGGGTTGACTTATTGAGAACTTACTTGGGCGTCTTTGGCGGTGATGGAATTCCACGGTATGTTTCCATTTTGATTCTTCTTGTTGTTGATGTCACATGGGCATTATCCGTCACGATATTCAGGGCATCGCGGACATGCGGGGTTGATTACGATATATGGTTATTCTTTGCGTGGGCGTGTCTGCCGTCTGATGTTCCGGCGTGGCGTGCGGCGGGTTGACCACGATATATTGTTATTGAGGTTACATGGGCGTATCTACCGTCTGGTGTCGGCGTGGCGTGCGCTTATTGTGTGTTGCATCATGGGCGTATACTGCCGTCACGATATTCGGCATGTGGCGTGATGCGAACATGATGGATGTGGTGGGCGTGAGACCCATAGTTATATTTAGTGGTGACTTTGAGGCGTGAGTCCACGACTTAGACTTTTATGTTGCGTCTTGTATTTTGGTTATCATACGTGTCTCGCTTTATATATTGTTATGATTTAAGCTGCGATATTCTGATTTCACATACTTGGTACTGTTGCGACCTCGCCCGAGGCTGCGTTAAATCTGGAGTAATACATCGTGCGTGGATCCTGCTCTTAGGATCTCGGTTATTTTTGGGAAGCTCCGTTTCTCGGAGGCTTATCTTTTGGTATGTGTTCCGAGTTGTAGGTTGTACATTCGGGGTATGGCGAGGCCTGTCCGTCATAGTCGTTAATAAATCTTAAGTGCATGTAGTCTTGTTGTGGGCGGGGTTGTAAAGATTAAAGCTATTCGGAGTTTTATGTATATCTGAAAAGCTGTTTTTAGTTGCTTTGTTTATTATTATATCTATTGCGTGTCTAAGTTTTTATTTACTGGTTTTTCTCGATGTTGTATCACTAGGTGCGGTAAGGCACGATCACGCCCAATTTGGGTGTGACGATTAATGTCTATCGATAGTCTTTTGATATAAAGAAGAAACGTATCTCGCGATCGTTACATGAAATGGGAGATTAACCGACCCGCTAAAGAGACGGCGTAGCAGGCTTGGATCTCGTTCCCAACTTGCTGCCCGACTACTTTGAGAGTCAACCTTGTTGTCATTTGCTTGGCGGTTGGTAGGCTGTTTGTGTAGACAAAGCAACCGTAAACAAGACTCGACCTAGTTGTGCTCGTGTCGAAGTTGAGGTTGATTTGTTGAGGAAGCATCCACGATTCACAATCCAAATTGCTAAGGATGGAGAGGTCATTACTAATTCTTACAAAATTGAGTTTGATGTCCTTAAGTATTGCACTAAGTGTCGCCTTGAGCCGTGATGTGCATCGATGTTGAAACTTAATCCATCTTTGAAACGCAAAGGAGAGTCCTACTCTCTTACCTTCGATGAAACTCCACAAAATCCAAAACCAATTGAAATCTTAAAACCAAAAATCAACAATCGAATGATTGGCGGTGGTCACCTAAAAAACAAAAGAAGAACTTCCAAACTCAAAAACAACCTTCCAAAATCCAGCGATAAATAACTTAACTCAAAACAAGAATAAACTTACCAAACAAAAGCGAGGTTGCGGAGGCTCTTCGAAGTTTCTGCATTCTTTGCTCATTCTGCGCAATGTTGGAGATGCTACTGCTATTTCTAACATTACTCGGTGCTGCGATGCGAGCTTGGGAGCTCTTGTCTCGCTCCCGATTGATGCTAGTTCTGATGCAGATATTGATGGTGATGCGGGGAGATTTCATTCTTATTGGTGGCGGTGAGACTACGATTCTTTGGTGTTGCGGGTCGAGAACCAGCAGATCTTTGCGATGCCTCTTATTCTTTGCTTCTTTGCATCCACCTCTGTTCTGGCTCTTGTTGCATCCGTCATTGCGAGGAATGTAGATCTTTGCTGCGGCTTGACTGGTCTTTGTTGGTGAGAACGACACTTCTTTGGATTCGATTCTTGATTTACTAACTCGAAAAACTGCATTCTGCTGCGATACTCTCTTTATTCTTGCTCTTTGCTTTCTGCGGCCGATGTTAATGTTGTGATTGCGGGAAAGGTTCGGATGCTCGACCGACTCACTGCGTCTTTCTTTGAACAGTGAGTTTCTTTGTCTCGAATCTGCTTTCTTCTTTGTCGATGAAAGCTATGTGTTGCTCGCTTCTTTGCTCTTGCGAGTTTCTGCTTCTGCTACTCTGTTGAAGGCTGCGAAATTTGCAGTTGTCTTCTTCTTCTTTGCGAACTTTGAATAGTCGATGAAGGTAACAAAGGCGACTTAGGATAACATCAAATCAGAGAGATTGCAAAGCTAATATCACAACACACAAACTAGGCGAGCTACATAGAAGAGCCAAAGATGCAATTATCTCTGCGGTATTGCGTGGTCTGCGGTGATCAGATCTTGAACGGGAGACACGATTGTGAGCAATGAGGTTGCAATAAATCAGCGGCTTGATGGCATTACATCCTCGGGTAGTGATAGTGTTGATGCGAAGATGAGTATGAAGATCTGGATGAATAAGAAGGACTTGATTCGGACTATGAAGCGGCCAACAATGGATGAATATGAGGAGGAAGAAGAAGAGTTTGAGTCGAGAAGAAGATGGCGAATATGAAATGCTATCAAAGAATCTGAGATCGAGAAAGAGGAGCGAGTCATAGGGGCAAGTCCTTCTCACGATGAGTTCAGATAGAATGGCCCGAGTAGATAAGAGTCTCATGGTACAAGTGAAAAATAAAGAGTGCGCCTCATCATCACATCAAGTGCCAAAAAAACAAGAGGGCGACGAAGAAAAACCACGGTGTCTTGACGCGTGGCGTTACCAACATAACCAGATATAGATGATCAAGTTCCAACAATATTTGGAAGAGGACAAGGAATCGACACAACATCTAGAATTTTTTATAAGCCCAAAGCGTGATTATACCTTTGTACTTGTAATTTATTCTCATTACTTTAGCATTATCTTGTGTAACATCATCACAGAGTGTATTATAAACTCTGTGATGATCATAGTGTTACACCCCATATTTTCAGGACATGTTTTAAGAACGTTAGTAAGAACTCACCAGTGTTAAGATTTGAGGCTTGTAAAAATTTATCGGAATTTTGATATTGTCGGAAAACGTATTATTGTGACGAATGGGAGGGCGACATGTGTCACCCCCCCTTAGAGTGCCTTGGACGAAAATGGCATGACCAATATGGTCATTTACCATAAGTCTTCTAAAGGCTAAGTCTTGCAACTTGTAGCATGAGTTTATTGACTAAAGTCAAAGGTCCTAGTCTTGATATTTTGGAAGACCATATCTAAGCCTCACATTTGTAATTATCTTGACCATCAATTCTCTATTTAATACTAGTAGCAAGAGATGTCTTGACACTTAGAAAATTTTACACAAAATTTGGATGAACTTTGAGCTAGCTCACGGGTTCACTAAGAAAAAGAAAGAAAAATTTTAGTTTCTGTCCGTTTGATTCCCAGCTTTAAACCAAGGTTCTTAGGTGTATTGTAAACACGTATCAATAGAAAAATCTTGGAAAAAGATTGTTTACGGGTTAGTCATAGCGAAAACCTAAGAAGTCTTTCTAGGTTTTGTTTGGAAATTTGAAGGTAAATTGTTGGTGTTGTTCTAAGGGTCTCAAGCGGATTGAAGTGGCTTGGAGAGGTTCTAGACTACTAAGGAGGCGATTTGGATTGGAGTTGGATTAAGTCTCGTTGAGGTATAATCTTGTTCTTTGAAAGTATTACAAGATTAGCTATATTGTTGTTGTTAGCTTTGTATGTTTCTAGCATGAAGTTGTTATATTGAAGTTATACGAATAATGGATTGATCATAGCCTTGGAAATCCGAAATGTAAAATAAGCCATGACTAAGATGATTACAATTTAATCGTTGTTAGAATCGTCGCATGTTATTAACTTGAAAATTATGGTAGTTATAACCAAATGCGACTTGATATCATATTATGCTACGATTTGGATTGTAATGGAAATTGGTTAGAATTGGTATTGTTGAACTCGAGGTGGCGATGTTGGACTTGTAGGTTGTGTTAGTTGGTTAGTCGTTTGTATTGGACTACTTTATAAATTGTGAGCGATTGGGTGTAGTTATTGATTGTATTGGATTATCTTTTATAAATTGTGAGCGATTGGGGCTGTGTAGTTATTCAATTGTATTGGATTATCTTCTATAAATTGTGAGCCAATTGGGGCTGTTTGGTTATTGTATTTCCGGCCTTGAAAGAGGTGGCAAAGTAAGTAAAAACAAAGGAGGTGCTGTCCGATTTTCCGTAGAATATAGGGACTTAACACTTATGATATTCTACGTTTGAAGTAAGGCCTAAATAGACGTATTATGAACATTATCGGTTGACATACTACGGGCGGGACTTTGTACTTGGCAAGTGGTTTGACGAGCGAGGTATGTAGAACTTTTCCTATCTTTTGAGCGTGACTAGTTTAGCGTATATAGTGCGGTGAGCGTCTGAGACTTTGACATTCCTTACTAGCCTTAAAAAAATGCCAAGTCGGGTGAGTTAGGAAGTTAACTCACTTCTTTGAAAATACTAAGAATGTCTTAAGTCTTAGTAAAGTTAAGGGACTTGAAGGAATTTAAAGTATGTGATACTTTCGTCGTTTTAATCGTATAAGTCCCTTGGATAGGAAAATGTACTTGACTAAGGTATAAAGTGAATATAACGACTTTATGGGAGTTGATTATATTGACTTTATGCAAGGTAAAATGACTTGTGTTAATGAAAGGCAAATTGATTTTAAGGTATCAATTGCCTAAGGTTTTAATAAGAAAAGTCTTGATTTAGAAACCTACTTTAAATTCTAAAGGTATTGTGACTTGTCTTGAAATGTAATTTGGACTTGATACTATGGTTACTAGTGTCTTGGAAGCTTTCTACTAAAAGAGTCATTTGTTTTTAAAGAATAGAAGTGCGTGGTACTTTGGGTTAAATTCGGATTTTTATAAAAGACATGATAAGTGCCTTAAGTAAACTAAAATGAGAGTGGAGATGAATAAGACTAATAAGAAGTTAGGGGATTGCTAACTTGTTTAATTCTTGTATGGTAGGTTTTGAGATAGGGTAAGAGTATAAGTGAGGGCAAACCCCAGGCGCTATACCATTCTCCCGGGATAAGAGTATAAATGAGGGTAAGCCCCGAGGCGTTATACCACTGCGTTACTATCTTGAGGTAAGAGTATAAGTGAGGGCAAACCCCGAGGCAGCTATACCACTGCTCCGAGGTAAGAGTATAAATGAGGTAAGACCCCGAGGCGTTATACCACTGTCTTTATGGGTTCATTACTCGTGGTTTGATTGGGAAGCTGCATGTTGGCGTTATGCGTATTCTCTTAATTTACTCTCATTGTTAGTAAGGCCTTTGTGTCTTGTAATTTTGTTATCATACATGTCTCAGGCTTTGTTTTGAACTTATATTTCAATTACAGTACTTTCGGTTTACATACTTAGTACATATTGTGTCTTGACCCCTTCCAAGTGCGTTAAATCTTGAGAAAGAAGTAGCGAGTGGCGAATCCACATTCTTAGGATCACTTATCGGGCGTCGGAAGCTCCGTTCTCGGAGGCTTGTCTTTCTTTTGATACGATCTTGTCACGATGTTGTAGATTTTGTACATTCGGGGGTATGGCGAGGCACTGTCCATACGATTGTTATTCACAAGTGCGTATTCACATATGTGGTTGGGCTATAAACGAGTTGTACTTTGACTTTGTTTATATTATGGAAAGCGGCACTTATCGGCTTACATGTTGTATATTATTTTACGTGTGTTTATGTTGTGTATGTTCATTTGCTATTCTCGATGTATACGAGCAGGTGCCCGGGTAGGGCACGATCGCGGCGAGGGTGGTCGTGACAAAAAGTGGTATCGAAGCGATTAGTCCTCGGAAAGTGTCTGACGTGTCTAGTAAGTCTTGATTATCGGTGTGTTGTGCACCACGTCTATGTCGAGGAGGCTACGAGACATTTAGGATTAGTTTCCGTTCTTCTCTGCGAGATCGTGCATTAGAGTGTCTTATTAGGTTGAATCTCTCGACCTCTTCTTATGAAAGCATTATGCCTCGCGGAAGCTACGAGCCGGAAGGGCAAAGCGGCGGCGAGGCTGCTAGCGGTACTCGAGTCACGGGCTCGAGCACGGACTATGCACGAGGTAGTAGGCGATCGTTGAGTTGACCACGCCCGGCGGTATTAGAAGGCGAGGCGGCGGTAGCTCGAAGGTTCGATGCGAGCCTCGGTTCCACGACCGGTGCGAGTATAGAACTATAGGAAGCAGTTCGGTTATTGACGATGAAGTAAGCGGCGGCAAGCGAGCGAAGCGACCCGCTTCGGAAGCCGGTTTGCGGATTAGGGATTTTACGAGATGTCATCCACACGAGTTTTATGGTTCGAGTCGATGAGGATCGCGGGAGTTCGTTCGGCGGTCTGACGGACCGTACGAGGTTCTTAGGGCTTGAGGCGAGTGCATTACCTAGCCTCTTCTGGTTTGCGCGATATTGCGTTGGTGGTTTGAGTCGTGGTTGCTTTCGAGAGGTGATGATGCTCTTCCGGTGTTTGGGAGGAGTTCTGAGGCCTTTATGGATCACTTTTACCTCAGAGATGAGGAGAGCAGGGTAGGCAGTTTTGACCTTGCGGCGAGCGGGAGGGCCGTTAGGGAGTGCGGCTGAGTTTGACTCCTTGGCGAGCATGCTCGCACTATTGTAGCTAGCATGGCGGATAGAGTTCGTCGTTATGTGATGGGGCTAGGCAGTCGTATGATTCTGACGTGCTTGGGGTGGCTCTTGGCCGGTATGGACATCGCCGGATGCGAGCCTATCTGCGGGGATAGAGGATAGAGAGAGGAGGACAGTTGGCGCGAGCGGCCAAGAGGCGGAGACGCCGGGGTCTCGGGGCGATTCCGGCGGGCGGCCTCGGCGTGAAATAGGTCGCGTTCGGCCCGGCCTGAGTGCTCGTCCGCGATTTTACGGCGAAGTCGACCGGCCAGTCGATCGAGGCGGTCGAGGGCTCGGGACTACGAGGTTCGAGGGAGCGAGGCCGTCGCGTCGGGACCACCAGCCTCGGTGTGCTTTCGATCACGGTAAGTTCGCGAGCGAGTGTCATGAGCCGGGAGCTTGTTACTCTTGTGGCGGTGGGCCATTTGATGAGAAGATTGTCGTCTAGAAGCGGTATGGGTGGTGCAGCCGTAAGCGGGATCGATTCTTGGGTCTTCTTCTCCTTACGTGGTTATGCGCCCGGGCGGGGTTCTCGCGGACGAGCGGCGCGATGAGGTCGAGGTGGTGGTGGTTCTAGTTACAGCGGTCCTCGAGCGCGTATACTCTCTAACCCGGCCGCCGGGATCGGGAGAGCTTCCAGCGTCGTCGCGGTACATTCGCGATTTCAGGTTGTGATGTTTATGCATTGATAGATCCGAGTTCTACGCTTGTCTATGTGTCCCTGCTTGTGCGGGTAGAATCGGGATAGATAGGCCGGTGTCGATAGAGCCTTTCGAGGTAGCTACGCCTATGGGAGATTCGGTGTTAGGCGGCGGGTGTCTGAGAGGTTGTCAGGTTTATATTCTGATCGTCGGACCACTTGCGAACTTGATAAGTGGAGATGTGATTTTGATGTCATTATGGGTATGGGTGGTTGGCTTCTTGTTATGCCAGCGTTGGTATGAGACGAGTTGGTTCGGTTCGATTTCTGGCGAGCCGATTATCCAGTGGAGAGGAAACACGGCATCGTAGAGGGTAGGTTTATTTCTTACCTCGAGGCTAGGAAGATGGTGCGAGAAGAGTGCATCCCCATATCATGCAGTGCGGGTATTTGTCTGGTGAGGTGCGATTCTTGATCGATGCCGATGGTTAGGGAGTTTGCGGATGTGTTCCCGGATGATCTTGGGTATCCCTCACGAGAGGAGATTGAGTTTTGTATTGACACGTTGCGGACACTCGACTATTTCCATTCAGCCCATCTGAGGATGGCACTGCAGGAGTTGAGGAGTGAAGGACCGGTGAAAGATTTCTTTGGAAAAAGGCTTTATTAGGCCTAGTGTATCTCCACAGGGAGGCCGGTATTGTTTGTAAAGAAGAAGGATGGGGCCAGCTGCGTATGTGTGTTGACTCTGACGGTGAATAAGGTAACCATTAAGAATAGGTACCCTCCACGAGATTGATGATTTATTTGACCGATTCGCGAGTGCGAGGTGTTTCTCAATGATAGACTGCGATGCAGTTATCATCGAGTTCGAGTTCGAGGCGGATATCCCAAAGCGCATTCGGGACCGGTATGGGCACTATGAGTTTAGGGTTATGTCTTTCCGGTTTGACAGCGCTCGGTGGTATTTATGTCTCACCAATCGTTACATGAAATGGGAGATTAACCCGACCCCTAAAGAGACCGGCGTAAGCTTGGGCTTGGATCGTTTCCGACTTGCCGCCCAACTACTTTGAGAGTCAACCTTGTTGTCATTTGCTTGACGGTTGGTAGGCATGTTTGTGTGAACAAAGCAACCATAAACAAGTCTCGACCTAGTTGTGCTCGTGTCGAAGTTGAGGTTGATTTATTGAGGAACATCCGCGATTCGCAATCCAAATTGCTAAGGATGGAGAGGTCATTACTAATTCTTACAAAATTGAGTTTGATGTCCCTAAGTATTGCACTAAGTGTAAGCCTTGAGGCCGTGATGTGCGTCGATGTTGAAACTTAATCCATCTTTGAAACCTTGAAGGAGAGTCCTACTCCTCCTTTACCTTCGATGAAACTCCACAAAATCCAAAACCAATTGAAATCTTAAAACCACAAAATCCGACAATCCAAATGATTGGCGGTGGTCAGGTAAAAAACAAAGAAGAACTTCCCACAAACTCAAAACAACCTTCCAAAATCCAGCAATAAATAACTTAACTCAAAGCAAGAATAAACTTACCAAGCAAAAGCAGGTTGCGGAGGCTCTTTGCTGAAGTTTCTGCATTTCTTTGCTCATTCTTTGCCAATGTTGGAGGGCTACTGCTGCTATTTACTGCTGTTACTCAGTGCTGCGGCTGCGAGCTTAGGAGCTCTTGTCTCCTCCCAATTGATGCTAGTTCTGATGCGGATATTGATGGTGATGCGAGGAGTTTTAATTTCTTCTTGTTGGTGAAGCGGTGAGACTACGATTCTTTGGTGTTGCGGGTCGAGAACGGAATCTTTCTTTGGTTTCTTGATAGAGGAATCTGTGATGCCTCTTCTATTCTTCTTTGCATCCACCTCTGTTCTTTGCTTTGCTCTTATTTAAATCCGTCATTGCGGGAATGTAGATCTTTGCTGCGACTTAGAAGCTATTGGTCTTTGTTAGTCGAGAACCGACTTGTTCTTTAGTTCGATTCTTGAGTTTACTATCTCGAAAAGGCTTCTTCTGCTGCGATACTCTCTTATTCTTGCTCTGCTAACTGCTTGCGTCCGATGTTAATGTTGTGATTGCGGGACATGGTTGGATGCTCGACCTTGACTACTGGCGTCTTTGCTAGAATTTGAGTTTCTTTGTCTCGAATCTTGTTCTTCTTGTCGATGAAAGCTGCATGACTGCTCCATTCTTCTCTTGCGAGTTTCTGCATTGCTACTCTGTTGAAGGCTGCGGCGAAATTGCGGTCATTCTTCTTCTTGACTTTGAATGATGCGATGAAGGTAACGGCGGCGACCAGGATAACATCAAATCTGCGGGAGATTGCAAAGCTAATATCGCACCGCGAAACTAGGCCCGAGCTACGTAGAAGAGCCGAAGATGCAATTATCTCTGCGGTATTGCGTGGTCTGCGGTGATCGCGGATCTTACGAACCGGAGACCTTGTGAGCCGTATTCGGTTGCAATAAATCAACAACTTGATGGCATTACATCTCGGGTAGTGATAGTGTTGATCTTGAAGATGAGTATGAAGATCTGGATGAAGAAGAAGGACTTGATTGACTATGAAGAAGAAGCCCTGATGGATGAATATGAGGAGGAAGAAGAAGAGTTTGAGTCGAGAAGAAGATGGCGAATATGAAATGCTATCAAAAGAATCTGAGAGATCGAGAAAAGAGGAGGAGGCGAGTCGGGCAAGTCCTTCACGATGAGTTCAGATAGAATGGTAGGTGAGCCGATAAGAGTCTCGCGGTACAAGTGAAAAATAAGGGACAGACATCATCACATCAAGTGCCAAAAAACAAGAGGGCGACGAAGAAAAACCACGATTGTCTTGACCACGGCATTACCAGCGAACGGATATAGATGATCAAGTTCCAACAATATTTGGAAGAGGACAAGGAATCGACAATATCTAGAACTTTTATAAGCCCAGCGTGATTATACCTTTGTACTTGTAATTTATTCTCATTACTTTAGCATTATCTTGTGTAACATCATCGAGTGTATTATAAACTCTGTGATGATCATAATACTTGGTTAGCCTTCTTTCTTTTTGCATTCTAGCTTTTAGAGCTGCGTGCCGATCGGATGTCGAGTTTTCTTGTACTTTACTCTTCCCCTCTGGGGCCCCCTGTATCCTTATCTTCGATAAATAAAAATCGCCTTAAAAAAAAAAAAAAAAAAAAAAAAATGACTTTGTCATGGCCGATGTCGCATTTTATTGAATTTCTAAGCCTAAGAACTCAAATTCATGAATTTTTACACTATTGGCGGGTATTAGCATTGATTGGCACGAAATTCGGTTGTGATCTCGATTGGCCTAAAATTCACGATCTATCAAAAATAGGTTGTTGATAAACACTCGTAACTTTTGATAGCCAGCGTCACATATTATTGCATTTCTAAGCATAAACTCAAATTCGTGATTTTTGCACTTTGGTGGATATTAGCACATTAATTTTCTAGAATCAGGTCGACGGTCTCGATTAGCCTAAAATTCAAGCGGTCGATCAAAAGCAGTCTTGTGATCGATACCCATGCTTTGTCATGGCGATATCGCATTTTATTGAATTTCTAAGCCTAAGAATTCAAATTCATGAAATTGTACACTTTCGTGGTATTAGCATCTTGATTGGCCTAAAATTGGTTGACGGTCTCGATTGGCCTAACATTCACCGATCTATCAAAATTAGGTTGGTGATCGACACCCGTAACTTTTTCATAGCCAACGTCACATATTATTGCATTTCTAAGCGTATAAACTCAAATTCGTGATTTTTGCACTTTCGATGGATATTAGCACGTGAATTTTCTAGAATCCGATCGGCGGTCTATGATTAGCCTAAAATTCAAGCGGTCGATCAAAAACGATCTTGTGATCGATACCCATAACCGCCATGGCGATGTTGCATTTTATTGAATTTCTAAGCCTAGTAACTCAAATTCGTGAATTTTTACACTTTCGGGTATTAGCGTTGATTGGCCTAAAATTAGGTTGTGGTCTACGATTGGCCTAAAATTGACCCGATCTATCAAAAATAGGTTGTTGATAAACACTCATAACTTTTTGATAGCCAACGTCACATATTATTGCATTTCTAAGCATAGAAACTCAAATTCGTGATTTTTGCACTTTCGGTGGATATTAGCACGTGAATTTTCTAGAATCCGATCGACGGTCTCTGATTAGCCTAAAATTCAAGCGGTCGATCAAAAGCGGTGTTGTGATCGATACCATAACTTTGTCATGGCGATGTCGCATTTAATTAAATTTATAAGCCTAAGAACTCAAATTCATGAATTTTTACACTTTCGGCGGGTATTAACATACTGATTGTCCTAAAATTCGTTTGACGGTCTCTGATTGGCCTAACAATCACCCAGTCTATCAAAAATAGGTTGGTGATCGACACCCATAACTTTTTGATAGTCAACGTCACATATTATTGCATTTCTAAGCATAGAAACTCAAATTCGTGATTTTTTTGCACTTTCGGTGGATATTAGCACATTAATTATCTAGAATCCGGTCGACGGTTTCTGATTAGCCTAAAATTCACACGGTCAATCACAAACAGTCTTGTGATCGATACCCATGCTTAACCATCATGTCGATGTCGCATTTTATTGAATTTCTAAGCCTAAGAACTCAAATTCATGAATTTTTACACTTTCGGGGTATTAGAATTACGATTGGCCTAAAATTAAGCAGCGGTCTCACGATTGGCCTAACATTCACCCATCTATCAAAACTAAGTTGGTGATCGACACCCATAACTTTTTCATAATAGCGTCACATATTATTGCATTTGTAAGCAAAGAAACTCAAATTCTTGATTTTTTCGCACTTTCGGTGGATATTAGCACATGAATTTTCTAGAATCCGGTCGACGGTCTCTGATTAGCCTAAAATTCAAACGGTCAATCAAAAACAGTCTTGTGATCGATACCCATAACTTAGTCATGGCCGATGTCGCATTTTATTGAATTTCTAAGCCTAAGAACTCAAATTCATGAATTTTTACACTTTCGGCGGGTATTAACATACTGATTGGCCTAACATTCACCCAGTCTATCAAAAATAGGTTGTTGATCGACACCCATAACTTTTTCATAGCCAACGTCACATATTATTGCATTTCTAAGCGTAGAAACTCAAATTCGTGATTCTTTTGCACTTTCGGTGGATATTAGCACATGAATTTTCTAGAATTCGGTGGACGGTCTCTGATTAGCCTAAAATTCACGGTCGATCACAAAGCGATCTTGTGATCGATACCCATGACTTTGTCATGGCCGATGTCGCATTTTATTGAATTTCTAAGCCTAAGAACTCAAATTCATGAATTTATACACTATTCGCGGGTATTAGCATTCTGATTGGCCTAAAATTAGGTTGTGGTCTCTGATTGGCCTAAAATTCACCCGATCTATCAAAAATAGGTTGATGATCGACACTCGTAACTTTTGATAGCCAACGTCACATATTATTGCATTTCTAAGCATATAAACTCAAATTCGTGATTTTTGCACTTTTGGTGGATATTATACGTTAATTTTCTAGAATCAGTCGACGGTCTACGATTAGCCTAAAATTCAAGCTGTCGATCAAAAAGAGTCTTGTGATCGATACCCATAACTTTGTCATGGTCGATGTCGCATTTATTGAATTTCTAAGCCTAAGAACTCAAATTCATGAATTTTTACACTTTGTGGGTATTAGCATCTTGATTGGCCTAAAATTCGGTTGGCGGTCTCACGATTGGCCTAAAATTCACCGATCATATAAAAATAGGTTGTTGATCGACACTCATAACTTTTGATAGCCAGCGTCACATATTATTGCATTTCTAAGCATAGAAACTCAAATTCGTGATTTTTGCACTTTGGTGGATATTAGCACATGAATTTTCTAGAATCGGTCGGCGGTCTACGATTAGCCTAAAATTCAAGCGGTCGATTAAAAACAGTCTTGTGATCGATACCCGGCTTTGTCATGGCGATGTCGCATTTTATTGAATTTCTAAGCCTAAGAACTCAAATTCATGAATTTTTACACTTTCGGCGTATTAGCATTACGATTGGCCTAAAATTCGGTTGACGGTCTCGATTGGCTAACGTTCGCGATCTATCAAAAATAGGTTGGTGATCGACACATGCTTTTTCATAGCCAACGTCATATTATTGCATTTACTGTCACGACGTCAGGGCCAGTGTTGGTGCCTTCTGAGCACCAGTAGTCATCTGTCAGTGTCGGCGGAAATATAAAGCAAGACATGAAACGATTTATAAAATAAGACACGATTTATGTGAGAAAACATAAGCCTCCGTATATATATAAAATCATGGTTTAGCGATTCATCAAACCTTTGTACAACATGACTTCTGACTCTGAGAAATATACAACTATGGCGGGACGGGGCCGCCATACCTGGCCTACAAAACTATCTACAGGGAGATCATACCAAAAGTAGAGCCTCGGAAGAGATGGAGCTCGGCAGCGTAGAGATCCTAAGAATGCGGATCTAGCACTGCTTGCCCTTACTGCGGCGTGAGCGCGGCCGAGAGTCGATCTGACGGTACTAAGTATGCGGCTGTAAAATACTTAAATGAAAACATATCATCTTAAAACCGGTTTACAAATATGTGTAAACAACCAAGAAAGCCGCGTAGTGCTGGCATCCTGAAACAAGAACGCAATAGGTGCGTAATAGGTCTTGTCAGGCTGCGAATGATCGAAAGCAGGGCCACTCGCCCCCATGCGTCGTGCAAGCCTAATCTGAACTCGAGTCGCGTAGGCCACTCACGTGGGCGCGTGAGTATAACCCGCGTCGAGGTAGCTACTCCTCGGCGTCGTCTGGACTACGTTGTCGCGTAGCGCGCATGAACGCGTGAGGCATAACCCGCATACTAACTGGAACTCGTAGCTCGCGTAGGCCCCTGGACCCGCGTAGGTATTCTCGAATCATGGTCCCGGACCGCTGAGTCTACCCGCGTCGGAGGCGACAACCCGGTATCGTCTCGAGGTGAGTGATAGTATACTAACATAACAACATCTTTAAACAACATAAGCCGCAACAAGGATACTCGCTATACAAAGCGTTACAAGATACTAACTGCGTAGCATCATATCATGTCTACTTATCAAACCATCTTTATTATTCTTTTCTGATATAAATCTTTATAAACACATAGGCAAACTTGTTTCTTTTATAAATCTTAAGTGGTTATACTTACTTCCCGTAAAGCTAGTATAACTCTTAACACATTTTAAAAACCAATTAGTTCTTTTACATTAATATGATTGATAGTCTTTTGAAATGTTTTGATTCTTTATTATTGAGCTTAAGCGTGAGGCATTCTGTAAGTATTATTCGAGCTTAAGCGTGAGGCATTCTGCGTAGTTATATTGTAAAATATCATGCTTTAGGAAGAATCACATACATACCGTGAAAACCACGCGAGTTGAATATGTCGCGAGAGTCGACCTATAATAGTCACGAATATCTATTAAAGACTACTCTGAAGGTCATTCTAAGCGGGGTTCATAATTACGGTAAGTCGGGCAGCACTTCACTGCAGGTGAGCTATATAAGTCTCTTGTGAAAGCAGTCCTATGTAAATCTGATTTGATTATTCTTCTTTTAAACCATACAAGTGATTAATACTTGATTACGATACGTGATATACTTCTAAGTATTTATACTTATTCTTATACTATAACGATAAGTATTCTACAATTCAAAAGAGGTTAGGATTATTACCTCGGTAAACTGATAATATCTAGAAAAGTCGCGCTGAGCAAGGTTTTGCTCACAAGTTGTATGCTCGAGAACCTTAGAAGTTCTTGTGACTTCTACTAAGTACTAAGGTATTTGGGCTAGGGTATTTTGGGCATTATAACGATACTGAAGGTAACTTTTCTACCAAGGGAGGGGGTAGATTTTGGCTAGGCTAGGGGGTATTCGGCCAAGGCCACTTAGGCTAGAGGGGAAGAGGGCTTGGGCCAGATTGGCTAACAAAGGGAGAATGGAGGATTTTCAAGACTTGGAAAGTAATTTGTGGATGAAGAACTCTTCGTCTTAAGGGGTATTTATAGGTCAGAAGTGGCAACCAGTGGCGAATTTAGACAAGTGCAAGGCAAGTGTAGGGTGAGGATTAACTATACACAAATATCCTACCAACTCCTTGACTTGTGCCTGAGGCACAAAAAGCGTGCTCCTCGAGTCGAATCGTCCAAATGGGCGATTTCAAGTCCATCAATTGGAGGTGACAAGTGTCGCCCTCGTTGGTCCAAAATGTTTAATCTCTCGGAAAAATCCGCCAAAAATTAGAAATGGCATGGCGGAATTTACCCTACGAAAGTGGAAGCGTTTAGTCGGAAAACTATTCGTTTTGTGAGTTGTGCCTAAAAAAGCGTTTTGCCTAAACTTTAAGGCTAGACTTTTTTTTTTTATGCGTATTCCTTCTGTCATACTGCGGAAATACGAGGGTATAACATTCTCCCCGCCAGAAACATTCGTCGAATGTTCCTTCCCAAACGATTATCGAAGAAGCTTAAGCGATTGTAAATGCCACGCGCGAGCGACACTTGGCGGAAAGCGATAGCGAAAATTTCAAGTAGGAAAGTGAATTTACGGAGGTGTGGGGAATAGGTGAGGATACTTAGTCTCGTATCTCTCGGCTTCCCGTCATCTCCTCCACGAGCTCGTTCGCCACAGACTTTGTGGAAGCGTCCTTGGTCATGAGCGCCTAACACGGCGATCGACTATCGTATGGGAATCTCGCCATCGATAACCGCCCGGTCACTGGACATCGTCAATCGGGTGTACCACTAGATGGATCCGTCGTCTCGCCGGCGTAGACCGTGAAAAAGCGGATGCCTTGCCTCGGATCGGACGGCGGATCCGACTCGTAAGCAACCTTGCCTGCCTGCGGACAATGCGAAAGCGGCCCGATGTACTGAAGTGAGTTCCCTTCTTCGAATCTCATCACACCGCCATGGGTGGCGCTAGGAAAACCCAATCATGAACCTCGAACTCGAGATCTGGCGGCGATGATCTGCATCGACCATGCGACTACGGTGTCGATAAGCGCTCTCGGATAAAACCCGCTTATCGGCACTGCTGTACCAAATCTGGTCCCAGCTGTCCTCGCCCATCGAACCAACCTATAGGCGTCTGCACTTCCTCCCATACAAGGCCTCATGGCGCCATCCCGAATCTTTGGGTGGTAGCTATTATTATATCACGAACTCAACTAGAGGCAAATGATCCTCCCGACTGCCACTAAAGTCAATAACACGAGCTCATGACATATCACCGGGTGCGGATAGTGCGCTCTGCTGTCCGTCTGTCTGTGGATGAAATCGATGCTCGGGCTGCTGCGTCCTAAACCCCTACGGAAGGACCTCAGGAAGTTAGCGTGTGGCCCGGACTCCTGCATGCGATATGATCGAAGTAGGGACTCCGTGCGATCGGCGATCTCTCGGATGTAAAGTGCGGCGTAATCCTCGGTAGAAAAAGTCGTCTGACGGGAAGAAAGTGGGCTGATTTAAGTCGACTGTCGGCGATAACCCATATAGAATCATGTCTCCTCGAGTGCGAGGTAATCACGTGATGAAGTCCATGTTGATTACCTCCTTCCAGTCGGGATCTCGATAAATGCGTAACAAACCACCGGGCCTGCGGTGCTCTGCCTTCGCTGCGACAACACGGGCGCGAGCTCACGAACTGCTGGCGTCCTCTTGAGCCGTCCGCTGATACGGATCTAAGGTCGTGGTACATCTTGAGTCGACCCGGATAGATGAAATGCTTGTATTTGTGTGCTTCCCCAGAACACTGCTTGCGAAGTCTGAAACATCTGGAACACCACGATGCGCCTCAAACCTTAGCACCGCCGTGGTGCTACCTCAGGACCGCGCCTGCGAAGAGGCGTATCGCGATATCGAATCAAAGTGGATCCTCGGCTGTTGCCTCTTCGCCTCGCCGGCGATGGAAGACTAGCAACCTCGCGAACTCTAACCCATTCTGCTATCGAGAATCAATCAAGCGGACACGAGGCTGCTAAATGATGCAAATCGCGAACCATGTCCCTCACTCTGCTGCGCGTCGATGGGCTCGTCGACCTACGGACTAGGCGTACGCCTGCGTTGGCCTTGGGTGGTATAGGATATCAACATCGTAATCCTTAAGCAACTCTAACCACCGTCTGTCGTAAGTTCGACTCCTGCAATTTGAAGATATCTTTGGAGAGCTCTTGTGGTGCTGTATAAATATCCCGTGAACCCGTACAAATAGTGCCTCAGGATCTTGAAAAGCGTGAATCGCGGTATGACTCCAAATCATGGGTGGGGTAATTCCTGCGTGTTTCTTGGTGTCGGGATCGTATGCTATAACCTGCCATCTGCGTCAATACATCCCAACGATGCACGGCGTCGCGATACCGACATAACCATCTGGACCTGCGGAAGAGTAAAGCGAGGCGATCGTTAGTCTCTCTTTCGACAGCGGAAACCACTGCTCCTGGCATCAGTCCATGAAACTTGGCGCCACGAGTCGACTAGTCAATGGTGCGAAGATAAAGCAAACTTCTCCACGAACGCGATAATAACTGCGAGGCCCGAGCTGCGAACCTCTGCCGGAGTAGTAGGTCTCGGCCAAGTCTGTTGCCTCGATCTTGGCGTGCTCAACTCGAATGCCATCGGCCAGACAATATGCCCAGCGCCATGAAGTCAACAAAACTCACGTTTGGAAAACTTGGCGTCAAGCTGCTAGTCTGGAGAAGCGTCGGCCTGATCGCCGAAATGCTCGCGTACTCTGCTCTGGCGAGAATAAGCGAATATCATCAATGAACACTATCACAAATGTGTCAAAAATGGTTTGAACACTCGGTTCATCAAATCCATGAATCTGGCGGGCATTGGTCGACCAAAAGACGCGACCACGAACTCGTAATGCGTCTGGGTCGGAATGCGATCTAGGGACATCAGCTCTCGACTTCGCGCTTTGATGATAGCGATCGCGGTCAATCTTGGAAAACATCTACGCGCCTGCCGGTCGAACAAATCATCAATCACAGGAGGGTATCTGTTCTTAATGGTCACCTTGTTGGTACATGTAATCAACACGTGCGCGGCGTCCGTCGCTCTTCCGCGAACAATCTGGCGCTCCCGGGGAGAAACACTGGGCCTAATGAAGCCGCTTCTCTAGCAAATCCTAAGGCGATCCTTGACTCTCTCGGCTTCGGCGGTGCCATTACGTATGGCGGAATGGAAATAGGAGTATCGGCAATATGTCGATACAAACTCAATCTCCTCTCGGGAGGATACGGGAGGTCGTGCAGGAACACGTCGGGAACTTGACTCACGAGGCGGCCCGAAAATGCAGTGCATGACCTCGGTATCAAACACGAACTAGATGGTAGATATACCATACGCACCGTCTTCCGCCGCGGTAGGAAATAAACCTACCCACCGGCGTCTGGTACTCATCGCTCGGCCAATGGCTCGCCGAGCTGGGCCGTACTACTCTCTCTGCGGTCTACATTGGCATAGCAAGAAGCTAGCGATCCGTCCGTAATCGCGTCGAAGTCGATCATCTCGACTCTGTCAGTCAAGTCGGCTGAGTCGGCGGCGTAAATGGTCGCGAGGACAAGCCTATATGCGTAGAGCTACCGCAAGATCACCATTTGGCGTAGCTGCCTCGAAAGTCTATGGACTCGAGCTCTATCCCTATCTACTAGCAGCGAGGGAGATATATAGGGCCAGTAGAACCGGATCTATCGAGGCATAAACATCAGCCAGCGATAAGGTACATGGCGACATCGGTGAGGCCTCACGATCTGTCGGTGGACAAAGCATAAATGCGGTTCGAGGCCGCTAGGCTGGACACGAGCCACGACCTCTGCGCGACCTGGCGACCCGCAGGCACCGCGCCTCGGGCGATAAGCTGTAGGAGATGATGGGCGGCCACGAACACGAAGGCAGGCCTACCGCGTGCCCCGGTCAGACGATCCTCATAAAGTGACCTGCGGCCTGGCCGTAACAAGATCCAGTAGTACCACACTTCCGTAATGGGATCCCGCGTCGGCCACGGCTGGGGTGGTCGTCGGCGATGCCTCTGCTGCTACGGGCGTCTGAAGCTGCAGGGCCCGATGCGCCTCGAAAACTACGGTTGTCTTGAGGGCGGTGCGGGAGTGCTCTGGTGGCGTGGTGCGAATCTAGGCTAACTTGAGGCGCCGCCCACGATAACCACGAAGACCACTCGTCACGGCGCTTAACCTGCTGCTGTCGTCCACCGTCGACCTCGGCGCTCGCCGCGTCGAGCGTGAGCTGCGTGCGGGTAATGTCATACCGGTGGAGAAACCCGCGTGACTTCGGCCGTATAGTCATCTAGCCGGTGACATAGCGGTGCACCTATCCTCATATCTGCTGCAATCTTTGGGACATATCGAGCGAAGAATCAAACTCGACATTGTACTCCACGGCGGTCGTCCTCTGCCTCAGCGGTAAAAATCTATCGGCCGCGCCCTCGCCGTCTGTGGAGGCGAAGTGAGTGAGAAAGCCTGCGAGAACTCATCCCAGTAGGCGGGGGCGCGTGCTCTCACGGGATAACTCAGTGAATCAAACCGATCATTGCGGTATCCGCGGCCTATGAACCAAGATCACGGACTCGGTCTCGGCGCTGATCACTCAAAATCCTCTGAATCGGCGGATGAACTCCTGCGGATCATCCTCGGCCTCGACCCGTAAAACTCGTGATTTCTGACTCGAAGTCTCGTGGCCTCAGCTCTCTGCCTCGGGTGAGCAATGGTAGATGCAGGGTGGGCTGGAGCTGCCGCGTCGGCCTCTCACCGTAGCAGACCTGACTTTGCCAAAGGCTGGGCCATCTCCTTGTACCTAACTCCTCCGCCCGGTGTGGGGCGGGAGGTGTGGGTGCTTGTGGTCATTCTTTGAAATTTGGCGGCGTCATAGAACTCGCCGTCTGGTATAGGCGGGCACGAGCCCTGCGTGACTCTGGGTGTCTGCTAGCGACTCCTCGGTGCCTTGCCATACGGGCGGGTTGCCTTTCGTGGAGGCATAAGCTATTACGGGAAAGGAATACGTTAGAGGTCCACTATAACCACGACTACAAAGCACGATCTCGGAATGAGAAGAATGGAAACGATCCTAAATATCCTATAGCCTCACGATTATTGGCGTGGTGCGCGGCACGCGATGTCAGACTACTACTGGATACGGTGCGTAGACCTTTCAGAGATTAGCGCTCACGATACCACTTTTGTCACGACCGTCTGGGGCGTGTTGGTGCCTTATGGGGCGCCCAGTAGTCATCATCAGTGTCAGCGGAAATATAAAGCGAGACATGAAACAGTTTATAAAATAAGACCACAGTTTATGTGAGAAAATATAAGCCTCGGCGTATATATATAAAATCATGGTTTAGCGATTACATCCGACCTTTGTACAACATGACTCTGACCTCTGAAATATACAACTATGGCGGGACGGGGCCGCCATACCTGTACAAAACTATCTCTGAGGAGATCATGCAAAAGTAGAGCCTCGGAAGAGATGGAGCTCAGGCAGCGTAGAGATCACAGAATGCGGATCTAGCACTGCTTGCCACCTGCGGCATGAGCGGCCGAAAGAGGTCGATCTGAGTACTAAGTATGCAGCGTAAAATACTTAAATGAAAACATATCATCTTAAAACCGGTTTACAAATATGTATGAAACAACGAGGAAACGCGCGTGGTGCTGGCATCCTGGCAAGAGCAACAATAGGTGCGTAATAGGTCTTGTCTGAGGCTGCGAATGATCGAAAGCAGGGCCACTCGCCCCGTCGTCGTGCGAAGCCTAATCTGAACTCGGTCGCGTGGGCCTTCGCGTGGGCGCGTGAGGTATAACCCGCGTCGAGGTATTCTCCTCGGCGTCGTCACTGGACTCATTGTCGCGTAGCCACCTGAGCCGCGTGAGGCATAACCCAGCATACTAACACGGAACTCGTAGCTCGCGTAGGCCCACGGACCAGCGTGAGGTATTCTCGAATCATGGTCCCGGACCGCTGAGTCTACCGCGTGGAGGCGACAACCCGGTATCGTCTCGAGGTGAGTGATAGTATACTAACATAACAACATCTTTAAACAACATAAGCAACAAGGATACTACTTTATACAAGCGTTACAAGATACTAACACCACGTAGCATGCGTATCGTCTCTTATCAAACCGTGCTTTATTATTCTTTTCCTGATATAAGTGCATTATAAACCGCGCCTCGCGTTGTTAAACTACTCTTCCAAATAATAATCCAAACACTTCAAAACAAGTCTGGGATTATTCAAACAAAACTCAACATAAAGGGAAGGCGAGACAATCAAAGGAATGGCAAACCATCGAAACAACAAAAATAAAAGATCTCACAAAAACACTCAAAAGCGAAACCACGTCCATACTATCAAACTCGATGCCTTTAATATATTATACGGAGATGATGTCAGCATTAGGGATGGTGTTGATGTGGTTGTATTTGGTCTTTGTCAGTGGGCTTTGGTTTGGTTCAAAATCTTTGCGTGACAAATCTTTGAATGTCATTCTTGCGTGAGATTGAGGTTATTCTTCTTGTTGTGAATCTTTGCGAGATGTTGTGGAATATGTTCTTTAGTCTTTGGATTAGTGAAGTACTTACATTTGTGCTACTCTTGCTGCGATACATGATGCGGCGATGCTACTCTGCGATATTGTTGCACGATTGATGATGCTCACGATTTTGGAATCTTTGTTATTCTGTTCAATTTACGCTCTCTGCTGCGAGAAATTCTTTGAGTCTTCTTTGGGGAGATCGCGGTGTTGTTGTTAGTGTCTGGTGAGGCTGCATTTCTTTGGTGTTGTTGGTCGAGCAGTGATATTATTCTTTGGTATTAATGATGTTGTAGGGGCGGCGGTGAGTGCGAACCACAGTATTCTTGAAGTGGTGAAATGCTTCTTTGTGAATCTTCTTCTTCTTCTTCTTTGCCAATTTTGTAGGGGCCCGTCATTTGCTCAAACTTGACTCTGCGTCTTTCTTTGGGGCGAGTAGTCTTCTTCTTTGGGGTTGCTCTTGTGGTGTGGTTCTTTGCGCGAGATCTTGGGAGCTTACGGTGATGAAGTTGAGATTAGCGATGACTTACGGATAACGACAAATCAGGAGATTGCTAAAGCTAGTACCACTGCCACAAAACTCGATCGAGCACCTGAAATCTGAGAACCAACAAAGAAGGACAACTATGATATTGAAAAGCAGCGAAGTCAGAAGGCTGCGGTATTTACTGCGGTGATCACATTATTCTGCGGTGATCTTTCTTGTTACGAACGGGGACCTGAATGTTGTGATGTCTGGTTGCGATAAATCAACAATTTGATGGCATTACATCCTCGGGTAGTGATAGTGGTGATGCTTGAAGAGGAGTATGAAGATCTGGATGAAGAAGAAGAGTTTGATTGGACTATGAAGAATCGGCCACGATAGCGATGATTATGAGGAGGAAGAAGATGAGTGCAGTCGGATGAAGGCGGTGAATATGAGCTGCTATCAAAGAGATCTGAAGCGAGAGAAGATGGAGGCGAGTCAAAGGGCAAGTCCGTCTCTGGCGAGTTCAGATAGAATGGTAGGTGGCCGTCACGAGTATCGCGGTACAAGTGAAGAAGAAGGTGGCGACTCACAGTCGTCACGCGATTGTCTAAAAACCAAGAGGGCGACCGAGGAAAAACCACGGTGGCTCCGGCACCTCGTGATATCTATAGAACCAAACATAAATGATCGAGTTCAATGATATTTGGAAGAGGACAAAGGCGACCACAGCATCTAAATTTTTATAAGCGAAGGAGACCATACCTTTGTACTTATAATTTATTCTCGTTACATTAGCATTATTTTGTGTAACATCATCCGCGAGTGTGTTATAAACCTTTGTGATGATCATAAATCTTGTTTTGGCATCTTCTTTCTTTGCACTCTTGCTTATAGAGCTGCGTATCTCAGTCGGACTAGTCAGGTAGGTGATTTATTCCATGTACTTTACTTTTCCCCCTCTGGGGCCCCCTGTATCTTTATTTTCGATAAATAAAAATCGCTCGGGCCGCGAGTCCGGGAAGTGCTTATAAAAAAAAAAATTACTTCTTCATGGTTGACGTCACATATTATTGCATTTCTAAGCCAAGAAACTCAAATTCGTGATTTTTTACACTTTTTGTGGGTATTAGCACACTGATTTTCTAAAATTCGGTAGACTGTCTCTGATTGGTCTATAATTCACCCAGTCCATCACAAATAGGCTGGTGATCGACACTCATAACTTAGTCATGGAACCCAAACAAATCTATCTCTCACCAAGCAACAAAAACTCCAAAATGTCAGTCGATTGGCGCCTCGCGTGGACAAACTAACCACTAGCGACAAGTATCGGAGGAGAAATTCTCTAACGCGTCGATCCGTTCCATCGTCGGTAATCCGATGGCGGCGTCGGACTCGCCGAAGCATTTGTGAAAATCGGCGGTTGGGTAAAAGCAGTCGCGAACGAGGAATGGTCCATTCGCGTTCTTAGAAGTGAATGACGGATCATGTCAATGAATCTCAAGTAATCGTCGATGCTTGATTCATAAACTTAGCGATTTGGTACTTGCGGTACTTGTGTACGTGGAAGGTGAATTGAAGGTGCCTCACGAAGGTGCGAAGCAAAAGTTGAGCCGTGTCGAGAAAATTATATATGTTAGTCTTGTTGATGCGTCAAAGTATCCATTCTTGAAAACTAAGTTAGCGGCGAGTTTTTGAGAGATGTTGTTCATCTTGATCTCGAACTAACACTATTTACGCCATTGCAGAATCCGATGCCTTAGCTTATGCCACTCGTACATTCTTCCGAATAATGGGTTTCTTTATATCAGCACCGATCATCCTGACAAGTGATTGTGAAGTCTTTGGTGAGATGTTCCAGTTACTAGTTTGTTAAGCGAAGGTGAAAAATTGGAGAAGGAGTGAAGAGAATCCTGCTCCTTGAGAATCTGAAATTAAAGCAAGCCAGCAACTTGTCAAAGAGAAAGGTAGAGCGGTTGCTCGACTAAAAGCTAGTAAAGCGAGCATGGAGAAAATTGATCCGATATTGCGGACATCAGCAAGAAAATCGGTGTTGCGGTTGGTGAGCTACAAGAGCTAAAGAGAATCTCTTGAAGTTGCAGAGAGATTTAAATTGGGAGAAAGATATAGACTCTGTGATATTCCTAAAAGGATGGAAAGGTTGATTACTCGAGGATTTCTTTGCAGCAAGCTTTCTTGTGATGTCGGCGACTCAGTTGAAACCTATGTACGTGCACTTTACTAGTGTGTATACTTTTGGACCCGACTTTTAGGCGACGATCGCGCTTCTCGGCGTCTTGCGGAGTTACGGATGGTGGAGCACGAAATTGCTTTTCGATCTCGGGATGATATGAATTGTCTTTGGCGTATGTGAAGTTCTGTGTCGGTGGTTACTTGACCGTTGCGCTTGATGACATGGAATTTATAACTAAATTTATGAAACAGATGCTCTGAGTAGACTTAGAATGGTTGCCTCGTCAGCGCCATCGGATAACTTATCTGAAGCCATAGCCGTTCTGAGATAGGCTGCTAAAGTGAAGAAATTTGAAAACAAAGTAGAATGGGGATTGACTTAGCATCTGAACATGAAAGATATTTGGCCAGAAGAGCGTTTTAAGGCGCTTTGTTGTGTATGACTACCCAAAGGCATAAAAGCATTTTACATGAAGGTGAATGAAGACAAGGAAGCTTGATTCTTGCCATGGATGCCTTGTACCAAATGTGGGAGAACTAATTGGAGGAAGCGAGGGAAGAGGATTATGAAGTCCTCAACAAGGATCTTGGCGATGGATCTGCAGCTGAGAGCCGTAGTGGTATCTTGACACGAGCGCTATGGTATTGTTAAACCACGGTGGATTCGGTTTAGGCTTTGAGCAAATGATTCTCTTTGCCACGGCGTAGAAAACATTCGGGATGTCATTCCATTCCGATATCGAGGAGAGCGATCTTTAAATGATATCGATAGTCGCGAATGCTAGTTTTGAAATTAGGATACCGTTTTCTCACGTTGTAATGTTATTACAAGTTCCCGAACAAATTCGAATCTGAGGAAACTTAGATCATCTTATAATCTACGTAGTAATTAAATTTTGAATTTCTAATGCCTCAAAAAAAAAAAAACTTAGTCATGGCCAACGTCACATATTATTGCATTTCTAAGCCTAGAAACTCAAATTCATGGTATTTTGCATTTCGGTGGTTATTAGCACATAAATTTTCTATAATCCGATCGACGGTCTCGATTGGCATAAAATCCACACGCTCAATCAAACGATCTTGTGATCGACACTCGTAACTTCATCATGGCCGATGTTGAATGTTTTGAATTTCTAAGCCTAGGAACTCAAATTCGTGATTTTTATAATTTGGTGGGTATTAGCACACAAATTTTCTAGCATATAGTCGACGGTCACTGATTGGCCTAAAACTTATTATGAACTTTACAAATCATGGTATGTAGAAAAATCTATTATGCAACATTAAATGCATAGTCGTAAAAATCTATTATCGACATTGTCGTAAATGCGTAAAAAACATCTATTATGCACTTGCTAAATGCATAGTACATAAAAACCTATTATGCGGGAAAATGGGGTTACGTGAAATTTTCATTAGCTATTTGTATGATCTTATTGCTCATGGGTATTCGATCATGATAAATGGTCACACGTGGGTTCTTTAAATCGACTAGAGTGTCAGCAAGGTGACCCTCTCACTACTTTGTTTATATTGGATCTTTGAAGTGCTCTCAAAGCACTAAACACCTTGAATAATAATCGATGTTTCTTGGATATGGAATGCCAAAATGGAATCCTAAGATCAACCATCTTTGCTTTGATGACACCATTATTTTTAGCTCGATGGGAATGAATCACAAAAATGATTATGGACACTTTGTGACATATGGCGGGGAGAACGGCGATCAACAAACAAAGAGTGCCATTTATGTGCGTCACAAGGCACGAGGCTATTTTTCTCGAGATAGAGCAAATTCTGGTATGAGCAACAATTCCATCTTACTTACAGGTTGTCTATCTTACATAGTAGACCAAAATTGATCTTATCTTGAAATGATTACCAAAATGAGAAATAGTGGAAAGGCAAAATGATATATATTGGTGGTAGGCGGTGTTGATAAATCATGTACTCTGAGCTATGCAATGCTTATACTTTCGATGTCACCACCTGACTTTATTTTAGAGAAACTCCAGATTTTTGCCAACTTTTTGGAGTAATAAGGAGGAGAAGGAAAACAATGGGCGGATGGACTAACATATGTCTACCTGGGAGGAAGGTGGTTATGATTTGAGTCTCGCGGATATGTGCATTGCAAATGCTGCAAAGTTGTGGTGGAACTTGAGAACCAATCGACCTTTGTGGAGTGCATATGAGTGCGAATACTTAAAAAGCACAATGCAATCCAAGTCCCGTAGAAGGAAGAGTAAAAGATTTGGAGAAAAATGTTGCAAGCTAGAAACATATTGACCATTAAATCAAATGGCAAGTGAAAATAGGATCGGCACTTTTTGGTGGATAAGCTGGGCGAGTCTTGAGGCTATACTACATTACAGAAACGTTCGATGTGATGAAAACATTCATAATGTTTCATATGCGACCTCGAAGGCATATGGAATGCTAATATAATAAGGAATTGCCTTAGGAAGATATTGCGAACCGTATTCTCGGCGTATTAAGCCGACCTCTGCTAATATTACGGATGTGCCTTGGTGGACACTCGCTGTCGAGTCGATTCGCGTTTAAATCAACTTGGCGGTTGGTAAGGAAAAAGGACCACGTTCGAAGTATCCTGACGTGTGGATAAAAGGATTACCTTTCAAGATATCTATTAACATGTTGAGGGTATGGCATTACAGATTTCCTTTGGATGATGTCTTGAGATCATAGGGTTATCATATGCCTTACAAATGTAGTTGTTGTCATCTCATGTCGAGAATCATTCGCGTGTATTCCTCCGGTGAAGTTACTCGGAGGGTATGGGGATATTTTGTTAGGAATGCGAGTTTAAACATACGAGGAATGCACTTACGTCAAGCCGTCGCTGATGGTGGTTTGCGGATGTGAATCAAAGATGCAAGAGTATTTTTGTAGCGATGTCGGCCGTCGTTTTATGGGAGCTATGGAAGAAAGGAATGCAAACCTTCATATGCGCGTGACCTCTAGTATAATCCATGGATCTCTATTCTTGTCTGACTCGTGGTGAGAAACTTGCCTGACATTCCTCATAAATGGGAAGACATGCCAGCAGAAACAATTGACACTGTTTTAGACATATCAAAAGTGTAGTATGACTCCGTGATTGATTGGTGGAAATACAACATTGATGGGCAATAAGAGGAAATCCGAGAAGTTCGTATGCCTTTGCGTAATATCGAATGCAGGAATCTTATCTATGAAAAGGCAAAGAAATGGAAGAAGCTATCTGAATCGGAAAGCTAAGGCTTTGTTAGGCAGCTAGATCTGTTGTGCTAAGAAAACTAATTTCATATTGAGGCGACTCAGTAGTCGAAGAACATCGACAAGGCAGTGGAAACCTCTTTGTACATAATTGAAATTGTGGATGGCTGGTATAATCATTGAATGTAATCATGTTGTGGTGCAACACGTTTGAAGAAAGCAATCGGTTGGTTGATCACTTGCTAATGAGGCACTAGATTCGGGGAGGTTCTTTGCTTCGTTGTTTTTACGAGTTGGATACTAAAGGAAAGAGGATCCTAAATAGTGATAAGTCTTCGTGGCCATATCTGAATCGAGCTGAAATCTTTGAAGAGATCGCGAGAGAAAGGAATAACTCGTTATTCCACTCTTGTAGGAGAATAGTGAGTTCTTCGCATGCTTATTTTCTTTTTGCGAGAAATGCTACGGCGTTGAATACTCTTACATTGCTCTATAATGGGCGAGTTCAGTGGACGTCGCGATGTTTTGAGTAATAGATAATTAGAATAGGGAAGAACGCTTGAGGGTATGCGTGACAGTCATTTAGAAGTGAGGATGTTCTTAAGCGCGAGGTATCTTCTTGTTTTACCGTGATCGGTGTGGTATTAACACTTAGTGCTCGATCCTGATGGTAGAATAAGAGTGAGTAAAGCACATAGTGAAATAACCTGACAATCGAAACATGGTGGACAAGATCAAAGGATCGACGTGAAGCACAAGATCGAAAGAATGAAGAACAACGAATGAAAAGCAACATAAAGAATTGTTTGCAAATGCGATTGTGAAGATCAAATATTGAGGCGTACCTGAGGACACTTTGACCTCTGTTGAAGAAGAGCAAGCGGGAAGATGGCGGTCGGATCGAAACAAAGGTAGAGTGATGGTCGTATCTTTTTGCTCGAAGCTTAAGGTTCGCGGATGACCTCTCCGGCGGATAATAAAACCGGATGGAACAACGGCAATTTACCACGGTGTGATTTTGCGATAATGGTCACCGTTGTTTGCCAAATTACATAGAATCATATGACCTTTTTGGTACTCTTGGGATATAACTAGCTTTCAGGCTAGTTTGCTCGATGTATAACTTTGTTAAGCATGACTGTAGGAGGTCTTTAAGCTATTGTGGCTTTGCCCTTGAGTGCGATCTTGTAATTCTCTTTTTTATTGATATAAAACCTAGACAATGTGTCTAATGTTTCCAAAAAAAATACATAGTACGTAGAAACTCTTACTATGCACTTGATAAATGTATAGTACGTAGAAAACCTATTATGCACTTGCTAAATGCATAATACATAAAAAAACTATTATGCAACTGCTAAATGCATATTACGTGAAAAAGCGTATTAAAACCAATTATCGTTGCTAAGCGCATAGTAAGCTAAGAAAAAGCAGGCTTGTGATCGACACGTAACCGTCACGGTCGTGGCTCGTTATTATATTTCTAAGCCGAGAAACTCAAATTCATGATTTTACATTTTGGTGGATATTAGCACACTTTCTAGAATGTGATCGATGATCTCTAATTGACCTAAAATTCGTCGATCCGTAAAAGCGGTGGTGATCGAAACCCGTTACTTTATCGTAATTCGGCGTCGCGTATTATTGCATTTCTAAGCGAAACTCAAATTTGTGATTTTTTGCACTTTCGGTGGGTATTAGCACACAGATTTTCTAAAATTCGGTTGACGATCTCGGATTGGTCTAAAATTCTAGTCCGTCAAAAATAGGTGGTGATCGACATCCATGCTTAGTCATGCCAAAGTCACGTATTATTGCATTTCTAAGCCAAGAAACTCAAATTCGTGATTTTTACATTTTCGGTGGGTATTAGCACTGATTTTCTAAAATTCGGTTGACGACTACGATTGGTGAAAACTCACAAGTCCGTCAAAAATAGGATGGTGATCGACACCCATGCTTAGTCATGACCAGCGTCGCATATTATTTCATTTCTAAGCCGATAAACTCAAATTCCTGATTTTTTGCACTTATAGTGGGTATTAGCATACAGATTTTCTAAAATTTGGTTGACGATCTCTGATTGGTCTAAAATTCACGATCCGTCAAAATAAAGTGGTGATCGACACCATAACTTATTCATGGCGTCGCATATTATTGTATTTCTAAGCCTAGAAACTCAAATTCATTATTTTTGCACTTTCGGTGGGTATTGCGCAGTTTTCTAAAATTGGTGACGATCTCTGATTGGTCTAAAATTCACCCAGTCCATCAAAAATAGGCTGGTGATCGACACTCATAACTTAGTCATGGCCAACGTCACATATTATTGCATTTCTAAGCCTAGAAACTCAAATTCTTTGTTTTTTACACTTTCGGTGGATATTAGCACATAAATTTTCTAGAATCCGGTCGACGTTCTCTGATTGACCTAAAATTCACACGGTCCATCACAAACAGTCTTGTGATCGACACCCATAACTTTGTCATGGCCGTGTCAAATTTTATAGAATTTCTAAGCCTAAGGACTTAAATTCGTGATTTTTTGCACTTTCGGTGGGTTAATAGCACACGAAAATTTTAAATTCCTGTCGCCAGTCTTTTATTGGCTTGAAATTTACCCGGTTTATGAAAAATAAGCTTGTAATCGACACTCATTACTTCGTCATGAAAGACGTCTCTTATTATTACATTTCTAAGAGAAAAACTCAAATTCGTGACTTTTTGCACTCTCGGTGGGTATTAGCACACAAATTTTCTAGAATTCGGTTAACGATCTTTGATTGGCCTAAATTTCACCCAGTCCATCACAAATAGGCTTGTGATCGACACTCATTACTTTGTCATGTCCAACGTCGCATATTATTGCATTTCTAAGCCCTGAAACTAAAATTCGTGAATTTTTGCACTTTCGGTGGGTTACAGATTTCTAGAATCCAGTCGACGGTCTCTAATTGACCTAAAACCTATTATGCACTTGTTAAATATATAGTACGTAGAAAAATCTATTATAAACTTGCTAAATGCATAGTACATAAAAACATATTATGCACTTGTTAAATACATAGTATGTAGAAAAACCTATTATGAACTTGCTAAATGCATAGTACGTAAAAAATCTATTATACTTGCTAAATGCATAGTCGTTAAAAATATATTATGCACTTGCTAAATGCATATTACGTAGAAAAACCTATTATGCACTTGCAAAATGCATAGTGCGTGAAAAACCTATTATCGTTTGCTAAATGCATGCGTAAAACCTATTATGCACTTGCTAAATGCATAGTACCTAAAAATATATTATACACTTGCTAAGTGCATTATATGTAGAAAAATCTATTATGCACTTGCTAAATGCATACTACTGATAAAATCTATTATGACTTGCTAAATGCATACTCTGACACAACCTATTATGCACTTGCTAAATCGTAGTGCGTAGAAAACCTATTATGCGTTTGTTAAATGCATAGTGCATAAAACTATTATGCACTTGCTAAATCATCTACGTGAAAAACTTATTATGCACTTGCTAAATGCATAGTCGTAGAAAAAATTATTATGCACTTGTTAAAGGCAAGTAAGCCCGAAAAATAGGCTTGTGATCGACACCCATAACCTCGTGGGCGGCGTAGCTTATTATTACATTTCTCGACAAAGAAACTCAAATTCGTGATTTTTACATTTCGGTTGGTATTAGCACACAAATTTTACGGAATCCGTCGGCGATCTCGATTGACCTAAAATTCATACGATCCGTCAATAAAAGTGGTGATCGACAACCGTTACTTTGTCGTGGTGACGTCGCGTATTACATTTCTAAGCGAAACTCAAATTCGTGATTTTGCACTTCGATGGGTATTAGCACGTGATTTTCTAGAATTCGATCGACGATCTCACGATTGGCCTAAAACCTATTATGCACTTTCTAAATACATGATGCGTATAAAAATCATTATGCACATTAAATCATAGTGCGTAAAAAACCTATTATCGACTTGCTAAATCGTACTACTGATAAAACTATTATACAACTGCTAAATCGTACTCTGAAGTAACTATTATGTACTTGCTAAATGTATAGTGCGTAAAAACCTATTATCACTTGCTAAATGAATAGTGCACAGAAACACTATTATGCACTTGCTAAATGCATACTACTTTGAAAAATTTATTATGCACTTGCTAAATGCATAGTACGTAGAAAAAACTATTATGTACTTGTTAAAGGCAAGTAAGCCAAGAAAAATAGGTTTGTGATCGACACTCATAACTTCTCCACGGACGACGTAGCTTATTATTACATTTCTCAGCAAAGAAACTCAAATTCGTCATTTTACATTTTGGTGGGTATTAGCACAGTTTTACGGAATCCGATCGGCGATCTCGATTGGCCTAAAATTCATACGATCCGTCAAAAGCAGTGGTGATCGACAACCGTTACTTACGTGCCGAGCGTCGCGTATTATTACATTTCTAAGCCAAAAAACTCAAATTCGTGATTTTTTGCACTTTCGATGGGTATTAGCACACAGATTTTCTAGAATTCGGTCGACGATCTCTGATTGGCCTAAAACTCATTATGCACTTGCTAAATCGTAGTGCGTGAAAAACACATTATGCACATTAAATCGTAGTGCGTAAAACCTATTATCGCGACTTGCTAAATGCATGATGCGTAAAAACCTATTATGCACATTACATGCATAATATGTAAAAAAAAAACTATTATGCAAGTGCATAGTAAGCCAAGAAAAACAGACTTGTGATCGACATCCATAACATCGTCATGGCCGACGTCGCTTATTATTGCATTTCTAAGCCAAAAAATTCAAATTCGTGATTTTTTGCACTTTCGGTGGATATTAGCAAACAAATTTTCTAGAATCCTGTCACCGGTCTTTGATTGGCCTGAAATTCACCTGGTCCATCAAAAACAGGCTAGTGATCGACACATATTACTTCGTCATGGCCAACGTAGCGTATTATTGCATTTCTAAGCTAAGAAACTTAAATTCGTGATTTTTTGCACTTTCGGTGGGTATTAGCACACATATTTTCTAAAATTCGGTTGACATACTTTGATTGGCCTAAAATTCACCATGTCCATGACAAACAAGCTGGTGATTGACACCCATTGCCGTCATGGTAGCGTCGTGTATTATTGTATTTCTTAGCCCAGAAACTCAAATTTGTGATTTTTTGCACTTTGGATTTTTGTCACCTGTCTCTGATTGGCTTGAAATTCACCCGGTTTATGAAAAATAAGCCTGTAATTGACACTCATTACTTCGTCATGAAAGACGTCTCTTATTATTACATTTCTAAGCCAAAAAACTCAAATTTGTGACTTTTTGCACTCTCGGTGGGTATTAGCACACAGATTTTCTAGATTCCGTTTGACGATCTTTGATTGGCCTAAAATTTACCCGATCCATCACAAATAGGCTTGTGATCCACACCCATTACTTTGTCATGACCGACGTCGCATATTATTGCATTTAAGCCCATGGCGAAATTCGTAATTTTTTGCACTTTCGATGGGTATTAGCACACATATTTTCTTGAATTCGGTTGACAGTCTCTGATTGACCTAAAATTCACCCGGTCCATCACAAAAAACTCAAATTCGTGAATTTTTGCACTTTCAGGTGGGTATTAGCACACAAATTTCTAGAATCTGGTCGATGGACTCTGATTGGCCTAAAACTTATTATGCACTTATTAATGTAAAAAAACCTATTATGTACTTGCTAAATGCATAGTACGTAAAAAACATATTATGCACTTGCTAAATGCATAGTACGTAGAAAACATATTATGCACTTGTTAAATACATAGTACGTAGAAAAATCTATTTTGAACTTGCTAAATGCATAGTACGTAGAAAAACCTATTATGCACTTGCTAAATGCATAGTACGTAAAAAATCTATTATGCACTTGCTAAATGCATAGTACGTAAAAAATCTATTATGCACTTGTTAAATGTATAGTACCTAATAAATCTATTGTGCACTTACTAAATGCATTATACTTAGCAAAACCTATTATCAAAAGGAAATTGTACTAACACATATTGATAAAAAGCTTTACCACACGATTGGATAATATGTTATACTTCATGGTCGTGAACATCTCATACCTCCGACTAGGACATGTGATACTTCCTGGTCGGGAAAATCACTTACCCACACGTATTATTGAAAGATGATGGTGGTGAAGTGTATATCAAAAGGAAACTGCACTAACACATATTGATAAA
The DNA here is from genome assembly GCA_029844215.1 of Przewalskia tangutica. Taxonomy (NCBI): domain Eukaryota; kingdom Viridiplantae; phylum Streptophyta; class Magnoliopsida; order Solanales; family Solanaceae; genus Przewalskia; species Przewalskia tangutica. The sequence continues at coordinate 160,868,338 of CM056719.1, forward strand.
AAACTTTACCACACGATTGGAAAATATGTTATTTTGCTGCAAGATGACCATTAATGTGGCATGTTTCAGCGGCTTCAATAATTTCACCTCTCAACATTAAGAAGAATATCTAAGCAATCTCCTATAAAAACAATTTTCAGTTAAAAATTGTATGTTTTCTTATATATAACCTGAACTAAATGTATTAGGCTTACGAAATGATAAATAATTTGAGATAATTATTTTAATAACTACGACAAATAATTTGAGATAATTATTTTAATAAGCTACGACAAATAATTTGAGATAATTATTTTAATAACTACTTGAGATAAACACTATTATGAGATTATTAAAATAGGAATATAATATTGGGTGAACATGGAAGACTCACCCTTTACTGCTATCGCACTACTAATCTACTACCACACACTCTTGTATATTTATTCATGCCCGTTGAACCCCAAAGGTACATGGGTGTCCAGCTTCCCTTTTCTCAGATTTGTTGTTAGAGCTACTCAACGGTACATGGGTGTTTATTTCTTTCTTTTCGATTCAAATTATTTTCAAGATTCACATGTCCATCTAATGTTTCTTTGGCAGATCTGACTCTTTCTATATCTGTCTGTTAGTTATATGTACTTGTCTTAACAACAACAACAAACTCAATGTAATTTCACAAAGGGAGGATAGATCTTACCTACCTTTGTGGGGCAAACTGTTTTCGATAGAAGCTCGGCTCAACAAGAAAATAGTCGATGCAGGAATTATATGTACTTGTCTTGTCAATCAATTTTTTCTTAGATTTGCTGAAGATCTGAATCACTTTTACTGTTAAAGATTGTTGCTTTGTATCTTCCTATCATTTTACTATAATTCCTTCTTAATTGTGTAACACTCTTTTGCCTTCCATATCTTGTTTTGGTCTGATATAGATGGTAACTAACTTGTCATAACAGCAGTTTCATCTTAGATCTCTCAACTTTCAACAATTAATTATTGTTTCCTTTAAGATCTATTGGTGATATCAATCAGTGGCGGAGGCACGAATTTTGTCAAGGGAGTTAAAAATTAAAGAAATTGGTGTTAGGGAGACTCAAACTCAGATGCTTTATGTAAATTTAAATCCCCTTTACCACTGAGCTAAGCTTTTGATTTGTGAAAATGGGGTTCAACAGTTAATATATACACATAAAACAATATTTTAACCCTATATACACAGTGTAATTTTTAAAATGAAGGGGTTGAATGACCCCGGGGCTCTATGTAGATCCGCCCCTGATATAAATCCTTCTAATACTCTCATTGAAAGCAAAAGATTAATGACTATTTAGAGTTCACTGTCCATATCTTTACATAGTAATTCTCTTACTAAATATAAGGTCATAGATTTGATTTGATTCAACCTCCACTGTTTCAAGTGAACGCTAAATTCGATCAATTGGTTTACGAACATGATAAGTTGCCAGAATTTCATGGGAGTGATTCAAAGATTTTACTCTTATTATTTTTATTTTGTACCACAGGTGAATAGAGGAAAATTGATAGAATATACCGGGAAAAAATGGCATTAGGAAAGTACTCTAGAGTAGATGGCAGGAAGTCGTCGAGTTTTTGCTCCACTGTGACTATAGTGGTATTTGTAGCTCTATGTTTAGTTGGGGTGTGGATGATGACATCATCATATGTTGTTCCAGAACAAAATTCAGATTTGTCCTCACAGGGAAAAAAGAATGGCATGTCAACACAGCTAACTGGAAGTAAAGGAGTAACAACAACGTTGGTGATGAGAGTAATCCAACTGATGAGGAAAATCAAAACAATTTGAGGATAACCCAGGTGATTTACCGAGGATGCAACAAAAGGGGATGCCTTTGTTAGTCAAAAAGAAAATCATTCTAATCCACAAGAGACAGAATCAACCTCAGAGGTGAAACAAGAAGAGAAATCAACAGAACAGAAAGATGATACTGGAGACTCTAAGTCGGAAACTCAATCCGAGAGGGGGACAGATAATTCAGATGACAAAAAGGAAGATGGGAAATACAAATTAGATGATAAGGATTCCGAGGCTGGGGAGAAAAATGAAAATAAATCTGTTGGAGAAGAGATCGAAGAGGGTGCTAATGAGAAAAAATCAGTAGAAAACTCAGCTGAACTGAATGATAAAAAGGATCAGGAAGGTTCTGATGAGAAGGCTGATGGTCAGAAGAAGGACCAGTCTTCAAGTGAGGTATTTACTTCAGGGGCTCAGTCAGACCTTTTGAATGAAACCACAACTCAAAATGGAGCATTTGTAACTCAGGCATCAGAATCAAAGAATGAAAAGGAAATGCAGAAGTCTACCGGATCAGATAAAGAAAGTAGTTACACTTGGAAACTCTGCAATTCCACTGCTGGACCAGATTATATCCCTTGCCTTGATAATTTGGAAGCAATTAGGAACCTCAGAAGTACAAAACATTATGAACACAGAGAGAGACATTGCCCAGATAATCCTCCGACCTGTCTTGTTCCACTTCCTGAAGGATATCAACGTTCAGTTGAGTGGCCTACGAGTAGGGAAAAGGTGATGCGTTATTTCTGGAATGCTGTTTGAAGTTGATTCTATCATTTTTACTTGTTTTTGAAGTTAAAAGTATTACCTTCCTGCAGATATGGTACCACAATGTTCCCCATACAAAGCTTGCAGAAGTTAAAGGACATCAGAATTGGGTAAAAGTTAGTGGTGAATACCTTACCTTCCCAGGTGGAGGAACCCAGTTTAAGCATGGTGCTCTGCACTATATTGATTTCATACAGCAGGTTAGCACTTGCACTTATTCTTTGCTCTGCATTTTCATGTATATTTGTTTTTCTTAAATTCATCAGAGGACATGCATATACTATCTGTCAGTTCTTGCAGTTGTTTCTAGTTTGTGCATGTGCTACTTCTCTTTTAGTAGATTGTTCAATGTCTATTCTTTATATATTGTCTTGCCTCTTTCTACTTACCTAAACTAACGTGTCGTATCTCCATTGTTTTCACTTATTACTCAAAGTACTGTCTCCTATTTTTTTTAGAACATAAAACCTTAAAGAACCTCATGGGTTGTCATGTGAAGGTCACGGGTTCGAGCCGTGGAAATAGCCTCTTGTAGAAATGCAAGGTAAGGCTGCGTACAATAGACCTTTGTGGTTCAGCCCTTTCCCAGACCCCGCGCATAGCGGGAGCTTAGTGAACGGGCTGCCCTTAGTTAACCTCAACGTGAAACAATCTTGGTGTATCAACAAATTTATAAAGGTCTTTAATATTCTTGCATGGCGTTCGATGCTTTAGCTGTTAGAATGTTGAGTGTTAGTGTTAGAGCGTTAGAGTGAGAATGTTAGGCTGGTAATTTCCTAATTAGGTATTGCCCCACATTGTCAAATATCAATATTAGAATGGTAAAGTCTTAAGTAGGATAACATCCCACATTGTAAAAATATCATATGTATTTGATACTTATAAACAATTGGTCTTGTATTCATCAAATTATAAAGTTATCTTACTTTTTCACACAATTCTTACATTATTTTTGCAGTCTGTTCCTGAAATTGCATGGGGCAAGCGAACTCGGGTTATATTAGATGTTGGATGTGGGGTTGCCAGCTTTGGGGGTTATCTTTTCGAAAGAGATGTTATAGCCATGTCTTTTGCTCCTAAAGATGAACATGAAGCTCAGGTTCAGTTTGCTCTTGAGAGGGGTATTCCTGCTATATCTGCTGTCATGGGTACAAAGAGGCTTCCCTTTCCTAGTCGAGTCTTTGACGTTGTTCATTGTGCACGTTGCAGAGTGCCCTGGCATATTGAAGGTATTTGATTTTGCATTCTACCTACTCCTGATGTCTTTTCATTGCTCAGAGTAGTGAAGTGTTAATTGTAAAGTTACTTATAAAAAAAAAAGCGTAAAGTTCTTCTATTCAGTAGCGAACCTTTGAGAAGAACATAGGTAATTCTCGGTGTGTGGACTTCCAGCGCCTGAAATAATTCTATATCCGCAATCATCTTGTCTCTATTATTTCGTCTTACAACTGATGAGTAGATTAAACTTTTCGATCTATCAAAATGTAGGGGGGAAACTTCTCCTGGAGCTCAATCGTGTACTTCGACCTGGTGGATTATTTGTGTGGTCGGCTACTCCTGTCTACCAAAAGCTTCCCGAAGATGTTGAGATCTGGGAAGGTACTTTACTTTAACTAAGTCAATTGACTCTTCCATAACTTGGTTAACTAGTCTTGCCGAATGATAGTCTTTTTTTTTGGCATTTCACAGCCATGAAGAAGTTGACAAACGCAATGTGCTGGGAACTTATTTCAAAACCAAAGATAGAGTTAATGGAGTAGGGGTTGCTGTATATAGCCTACTTCCAATGAGTGCTATGAACAAAGATCAAAAGACGCTCCCCCGCTTTGTCAAGGATCTGATGATCCAAACGCAGCCTGGTATTATTCTCAGAGTGATGGGAACTTCATTTTTTAGTATTAATATAAATTATTTGGCTGTCTAGAACAACAAATATTATTATCTAATACAAATGCAGGAAATTATTTTCCATCTTATATATGGAAACTGTTTTTCGTATGGAGAATTGCAGTGAGATTTGCATCTATGCTTAAACATGATCTAATGAATGGGGATGCTTTCTTCAGGAACGTGCCTTTACAAGCTTGCATGCATAAAGCTCCTGTTGCCACATCAGAACGTGGATCTCAATGGCCAGAATCATGGCCAGCCAGGTTATCGAAATCACCTTACTGGTTATTGAGTTCCGAGGTTGGAGTATATGGGAAACCAGCTCCAGAAGATTTTACTGCAGATTATGAACACTGGAAACATGTGGTGAAAAATTCATATCTTACTGGAATGGGGATAAACTGGTCTACTGTGCGGAATGTTATGGACATGCGTGCTATCTATGGAGGGTAAGTACAGTGCTACGTCACTCGCGTCCTACCTATAGATCTTCTATCTATCTCTCTGCCTAATATATCTAGCAAATAAGTTTCGGTTGAAGCTTGTTGCTGACCTAGGTTTTATGATATAAATGGACTAGCAGACAGGTGGCATTTATTTTCAAAAAGTGTTGGAACTTTTTTGGTCAGAATGTAGTACCTGGTTGGTGCTAAAATGATTCTCTCTGATTTCTTTACAAGTCCCTTTGTTCTCTCAGATAAGATTATATCAGTTGTGACTTACTATAACATCTTTTTGTTGTATTCAATGGCTTGTGATGTTAAACTTGTGTCACCTTGCAGATTTGCAGCTGCTTTAAGAGACTTGAATGTGTGGGTTATGAACATTGTCTCAATAGATGCTCCAGATACGCTACCAATTATTTATGAGAGAGGTCTTTTTGGAATTTATCATGACTGGTGTGAATCCTTCAGCACTTATCCCAGATCTTATGATCTTCTCCATGCTGACCATCTCTTCTCCAAGATTAAAACAAAGTAAATATTTAACCTTTAAAATTACGGACCCGATCATTTTCTATTTCTCTATGTTGTGATCTGATAGTGCTTTGGTTTCTAAAACTCATAGGTGTGGTTTACCGGCAATAGTTGCTGAAGTTGACCGCATTTTGAGACCAGAAGGGAAGCTCATTGTGCGTGATAAAGCAGAGACTATAACCGAGTTAGAAAGTATGCTCAAGTCTATGCATTATGAAATCCGTATGACCTATACCAAGGACAAGGAAGGATTGTTGTGTTGCCAGAAAACAATGTGGCGCCCCAAGGACGTAGAGACACTAACCTATGCCACTGCTTAGCATGTGCAGGAGGCTGTATGTGTTGGCTTTCATGCCACAGTGACTATATAGTTTTCTGATTAGATTTTTGTAACTATTCTTGTCAGGCTATCACGTACCATTCCTTGGCAAATTAGTAGTATCATTATATATTTGTAATATTATGTCATTAGTTTTGGAGGAGGTGAACATTCTTGCAAGTGTAAATGCCATTGGTTTAGAACAATGGTAAAACTCAAAAGCACCACAATGAAATTCGTTGTCAGAGCTCTCTCAATTACTTCGCAACTTGTCAGATCGAGCTGGGCCACAGCCCAACACTCCCTTTATTACTATTAAAATACCTATTAGGTTCATGGTATTAACAAAGTAAAAAGCACCACAATGCATCACTCATGTATTTTTTTTTTAATGTCTGAAGAAGAGGAGCAGCAATGCGGGGAACGAAGTTTGCTAGTACTACTAGAAATCGATTTGGGATAAACGTCAAATCGGTTGGGAAGACTTATCGCAGCGTAGTTATGATCGTTAAGTTTTCACCAATTTACAACTATTTTCTTCTCTCCAACCGAGGTGATAGACCACCTTATGGCATGTTTTGGGCGATAGGAGCAGAGGGGGAAGGAGAAGCGAAGAGTCAGTGGAGTCATCGTGAAGCGCCTTTCGGTGGGAGAACTTACCAAGGAAAAAGAACCCAAACGAAATTGGTTTTCATTTTTCGGTTCGGTTTTTTCCAAAAGCCTTTTTTTTTTTAAAAAAACGAGTACAAGAGGGCTTAGAGAGGTGTTGTGTTGATGGTAGATTAGATACGGGGCTTATGCATGATGTTCTGCGTTCGAGAGGAGCCTTGACCTTGGATGTCTCAGATTTGGAAAGGGTTCATTCCGCCTAAGTATTCTTTCACGGTTTGGCTCACTTGTCGGAGGCATTTGGCTACTAGAGATACATCTCAACCTTGATGATGTTAGTTGCGGGTTCTGTAAACAGGTTGCTGAGACACGGCCTCACTTGTTCTTTGGTCGTGCGTTCAGCGAGATTTGGAGACACGTTCGGGCATGGTGGAATTCGGCGTGAGATGTCCACGGTTGAGAGCACTCTGAGTGGATAAAGAAGAGCACCGCGGAGGCGAGGATGAGATCTAAGGTTGTACTCGCTTTGCGTTGTTGTGTTTGAGATCGGAAGGCGGAATCGTTGATAATTGCGGGACTACAGTATCGAGATGATGTTATTGCTAGAATTAAGTTAGCTACTTATCGTGTAGTTTCTGATTATTTCACCGTGTACATACACCATGAGTGTACACGCCCCCTTTTTTTTTTTTTGTGAAGGAACCCTGCACGCTCTTTCAGCGCTTGCGAGGTAAACCCCGGCCTTGAGCGCGAGCAAACCACCCGCTCGGCGGCAGTTAAGCAAGCCCAGTGTGTGTGAGCTCACGAGGCGAAAGCGTTACCACAGGTTTGAGAACTGTGACGAAGCTCTCGCCACTGATGAGGATACCCGCGCCCGAAGACCAAGTAGTCTAGGGCTTGGATGTGTACCCGCTTTTTTTTTGGGTAAATAAATGATATATTGCAAAAATCGATCATAACATCGTTCATTGAAGTCTCAAGCCTCAGCGTGGAAAACGATGAATAATAAACTCGAGAAGCGGGTACACTCGATGATGTATGTACACGTGGGAAATAATCGTAAATAACACGATAAGTAGCTAGTTTAATTCTAGCAATAACATCATCCTCGATCCGCTAAGTCTCGTCGAATATCAATGCGTTCCGCCTTCCGGATCTCAAACACAACAACCTTGCAGCAAGCGAGTACAACGCTTAGATCTCATCCTCGTCGCGATGCTCGCCTTTATCAGCAGTCTCTCGCCGTGGACATCTCGCGTCGAATCCCAACCATGCGAATATGCCTCGAATCCTGCTCGAGCGTGCGTTCAAAGAACAAATGAGTCGTGTCTCGTGACGCCTTGCAGAACCCGACTAACATCTCGAGATTGAGATACGAGCGTATCTCTGGTAGCTAGGCGTCTCCGACAAGTAAGCCATACCGTGAAAGAATACTTAGGCGGGATGTATCCTTTCCAAATCGAGACATCCGGGCTTGCGTTCCTCTTGGAACGTGGGACATCGTAGACAAGCCGTATCTAGTCTACCATCAACACAACACTCTCTGCAAGCGTGATTCTTGCCTCATGTTGCCAAAAATCTGCGTGAACTTCCGGATACGCGTAACTTCTTGAGCGATGGTGAGTCCTCGTACTGATGGTATAACTCCATATCGATTGCCCTCCAAATAGTGCGATTCACCCACTACGCATAAAGAATCGCGTTCTTGTGAAATAACCAAATGGGCCCGTGATAGTAAAGCCGCGGTTCCATACTTTGATATCCGTGAGGCCGAGACCACCTCCGCTTGCGAGAACACAAACATCATCCCAGCGACACGGGCTGGCCTCGCCAAGAGGCGAAGACGGTGAGCGTGCCTTATTAAGCAGTGGTATGGGCGGAAAGGCCGGAACCAAAATCCTTGACTCGCGAATAAGCGATCGAATGAGCTCTAGTTTCCCGCATAGGAAAGTGAATGATGCCCCGTTCCGTATGTACCGGAAATGGCATCGTGAGAGCAAAGCGCCTGCAAAGCAGGCGGTGCCAAAGGAACACCTAGGTAACATACGGGAAATGACCCCTCCGAAAATCCAACCCTGTCAATGATCATGTCTCGGCTATCTGGTGTACCCGCGCCAAGTAAATAGAAGATTTGGCGGGGTTCGGGATAATCCGAATCGCCTCGAGTTCTCAAGACTCTCCATAAGTCACGCACCGACGTAGCATCCCCGCGGCAAATAACATGAGATCATCCGCAAAGGCAAGATGTGTAATGCCCAATGCGCGCTTAGGATGAAAATTGAACCCGAGTTTGTAGTCTTCAACCTCGGCTGAAAAGTACTCAATACAAAGGATGAACAAAGTAGGGGACATAGGATCACCTTGCCTCAGGCCACGTTCACCCTTGAAATAGCCGTGTAGTTCACCATTTATAGATATAGAAAATGATGGCGTAGTGACACGTTCCATGACCCGTCTCACAAATCTGTCAGGAACCCAGACCCGCAAACCGAATCGAAAACCCCGAATACGTGTCGAATGCCTTGCGGAGATCAACCGTTAGCATACACCTTGGCGAAGTCCGGCGTCTGTTGTACCCCTTCACGAGCTCACGAGCAATGAACACGTTGTCTACCAAATTCCGTCCTTGCACAAACGCACTGACACTCATTCACGATAGTGGGCATAAAGCGGACGTGCGGTTTGCAAGAATTTTTGTAATAATCTTGTAAACCACATTAGTAAGGCCGATTGGACGGAAGTCACTAACCTTCGAATTTGTATCTGTCTTCGGAAGAAGTGCAATGATGGTGTGATTTAATTGTTTCAATAGGACACCGTCGAAGAACTCCGAACACCGAACTACATCTCGTGACCACTCATCGTGACTTGAAGAAAGCGAAGAAACCATCGGGCGGGCCTTGTCATTGCCTATATCAAATAACGCATCATGAACCTCCTTCTCGATCGCGGCTGTACTAGAACATCACGGTCATCATCGCAAGTTTCGGCCCCGAATCGAGGGCGAAGTCGATAGGCTCGGTTCGCGAGTACCAAGCAAGTTCTTGTAGAAATCAACAAGCATATCCGCCACTTCCTCGTGAGATGAAGTGCGTGCCATCCTCCTTAACAAGATAAGAAATAGCACTCACATTGTTAGCCTTAATCATGCTGTGAAAGTACTTGGAGCTTATCACCTTCGAGTGCTACGCTGGCCTTTTGTTGCAAATGCCTTTCTGCTTCAAGTAATGTCGCGGCTTTAGCTCTCGAATCACCAACCTTAGCTTTAAAATTTTCATTCAACGGATCATTCGTGTGCTCGTCTGACTTGCTTGAACTCCAAATTTGCGCGTTGGCCTTTTGAGCGATACCCCGGCATTAGCATTCAATTCTCTTAGCGGCTTCTTCAAAGACTTTAACCGTAGCAAACCATATTGGCGGTCCCATCCACATAGTGATTCCAACGAAGTCGGTATGCTTTATCAAAAGAAGGATGTGTAAGCCACGTATTTAGAAACTTAAGCGGACGATTACCTGCGGCGAAGGCGTGATCACGGAAGTTATAGCGAGCGATAGTCGAAACAGGTTCCATGGGCAAATAAGTGGTGAGCAATCCAAGCTTAAATCACTCCAATCTTGATTCATCAAGACCCTATCGATTTGGACCAAATGGCACCATTCGTCCAGTGAAGTCGACCACGAAGCGGGAGCGTGGACGATCCGTGCGCCAACATAAAATCACGAGATCTTTCGAGCGTGGCGAGAGAGGCGGACCTCTACGCTTGTCTGAGTGGAGCAATAAGAGTTAAAGTCACCTAGAATCATCCATGGCTCGACAATACTTGTACTAGGTGAGTAAGATGATCCCATAGCTTCCTCCGTCGTGACACTATACAGGGTACACAAATGTGGCAAGAGCGATACGAGTCACGGTACATCGATGCGTGAACATGGGCATCTTTGCGAATCCATACCAATCACCTCGACTTACTGCGGGCGGATCCCAAGTAATAGCGTTCTACCGCGTGATGAAGTCAATGTTGAACAAGATTTCCAAGCGGAAATCTTTGGCGAGAAAAGTCTTAAGTCTTGCTCGAGTGAACTTAGTCTCGATCAAACACCCTATAGCCACCGAGTGTTCTTTGAGCAAGCCTACACACTAGAGATTGTGGCTGCCTATCCAGTGTCCGCAAAGACCCGGACATTCCAACATAGTACCTTCATCTAGAAGCAGAGGAGGATACGGCTCCTCCGCGCTGGTGGCGCCCGCCCTATACTTCTTTGAAGTGACTTAACGCCACCTCCTTCTCCGCGTTACCACGTCCACAATATCCATGCCGTCGCACCTTCCCGGCCGGATGCATGCTCAGAGTAACCGCTGAGGGTATGTTAGAACCCTCGGCACAGTCCATAACCACCTTCTTGACCTAACACCGCTACGAGGCATTAGTAACATTCTGCCCACGAACAACCCGCGAGCTAGCATTACTCTTACGACCGCGTGATGACTTGTCAAAATCGGAGTTGCCTCACTTCCGAAGTAAAGCTGGTTCCGGCTCTTGGGCGATCTACTAGCCACTACATTCCCTGAACCCTGTGGTATGAAGAGAGGTTCAAGTAGTGACCTGCATAGCCACAACTTCCATTCTGCGAGTCCGCCCTGACACTTGTACGATTTTCCAAACTCTGTGAGTGAACAACTTCCGCAGGCTCATCCTCCTTTGACAACTTCTTGCACTTCAAATGATTATGTCCGAACATAGAACAGTGATAGCAATAGTCTGGATAATTCTCATACTTAACCTTCTGAACGTACCTCCTATCATCCGGCAAACAAACACCAAATTCCATCACGGCTCGCTTCGCGTCGATTTCAATCAAAGCACGCATAGTTCATCTTTGTTCTCGCCCTTAGTAAACCGATCCGTATACGATGGTGTACCTATAAGTGAGGCAATTTTGCTAAGTCCGGAAGCACTCAAAACTGATAGTGGTACATCCCTCAGCTCTACCCAGACTGGAATGTTTGTGAACAAATCATCGGTAAGCAACGTGCCCTTCTCAACCAGTTTTAGCATCAAAGTCTTGCCATAGACCATATATGGCCCTCCATGGAATACCTTGATCATATCCTTCTCTTGCATGAACCGAAAGATAGTCGACCTCGCCGTGGGTATGATTCTACACTTTATTCCCATTTCTTGACAATGGAGTTAAGCGTCTCTGCTGAAGCGGACTGTAGGCGTCGATGAGACAATGGCCCCAAGTTTGACAAAGGAACCGTCGGTGGTGTCGACTTAACATCATCATCCTTCGCTCGATGAATTGAAGCTTACCATACTCTCTCTAACTCAACGCGCAAACATACCTCGATACGATTTCTTTGCCTTAGATCTCTGTTGTAGCCTTAGGAACGTTCGTCGAATCTATAGCCATATCGGTGAGTTGATCATCGCTTATTAAGTGTAGAATGACCCGCGTTCGCTTCGGCCGACAGACCGCCACGACCAATGACCCGGAGTGGGCCCATAGGGCGGCGGCCCAAAGCGCCACCGTTGGGCCCAGACTGGCATCCGCCCCGCCCAACCACCTTCCACGGCGGATCCATCACCCTTCCCTGCCTGCCGCCCGACCCGCCTCCGCGACCCGTCCACGCCCGCGAGCGCCGTGTGGGCGAATTTCATCCGCAATTCTGGGCCCATTAACCTTATCCCTCCTGTTACACCCCGTAAGTTCAGGACATGTAAAAGAGAATGTACGAAAGGAAACAAGACTTGGAAATTAGTACGAAAGGAAGAATTGTTTTTCCGACGGAAAATCTTCCGGACGACGGAAAGGAAAAATGTTCGTTGTTGAGAATTGGATTCTCAAAATACTTTATTTGAAGAGTATGGAACTCTTAACCTTATGGAAATTTATTTTACGGATTTGGTCACGTGGGGCCCACCCGAGGAATTCTACATTTTTGTGGGGCCCACGAGGGTTACGGAATTTTATGGACGAATGAGAGGGCGACACGTGGCACCCTTATGTGGTCTTGGACGAAAATGCAAGGGGTAGAATGGTCATTTGACCTATGTAGATGATAAGTCTTCAAGCTTGACATAATTGACTAGTCGAACTTGTCCACATGAAGCTTAATCCTTGTGATATTCATCCTAGCCTCACATTTGTTGATATCTAGACCCTCCAATGTGTTATATGTATCATACTAGTGCAAGACTAGCTCACTTTACACTTAGAAAATATCACAACACAATTGTTCTTGGAGACTTGCTCTCGGGTTTGATGATTCTCCCACACAAAAAATTTAGTTTGTGATCCTTTGTTCACAAGACTTTAACCCAAGGTTCTAAGAGTGTTGTAAGGTTATCTCAATAGAAAGATTTGGAAAAACGCATTTTACATTAGTCGCGGAAACTAAGGGAGTTCTTGACTTTGAAGTTAGAACTTGAAGATGGGTTCTTCATAGGCCTCTGAGAGTGCTTGGGCGGATTGGAACCTAAGGAAAGGAGCTAAGAATTGCTAAGTAGCGACTTTGGATCTTGGAAATTTTAAGGGCTTGGAAAGGTATAAATTTTGTCGTTTTAGTAGTTAAGACTTACTTATTGTTGTAGCTATGGATTTTATGGCATGTGTTATATAGTATGAAGTTTGATAAGTATTTTGACTATTGGAACCTAATCCAAATCTAGCATGTTTAGCTTTAAGATTTCAATTCTAGTCGATTATTAGTCTAAGCGTCGCATGTTGTATAAAGAAGGAAATTGTAGTTGTTGAAGTTGTTTAGACTACATAACATGTTAGACCTTAGAACTTGGAAATTATGAAGGATTGAAAAGACTTAGTGTTGTTAGAGGTTGGTAGAGAATGGCTTTTGGCGTATTCACTATTTCATTATGAATTGTGGGCGGAATTTTACACGTATTGTAAGGCGTGTAATCCCCTTTGTTTGGTTGTTGTTTGGAGCCTTAAATGTGGCTTGTTGGTTATTGTATTCGGCCTTGAAAAAGGTGGCAAAGTGAGTAGAAACAAAGGAAGTGCTGCCCGATTTTCCGTAGAATTAGAGGCTAAATACTTAGTATTATTTCTACATAGAGACTAGAAGTTGATAGCCTTGTTGTGACCATTATAGGTTGACACTTCTACCTACGGTGTATTCGGCTTAGCTTGTGGATTTAGCCGAAAAGGTATGTGAACTATCTCCTCTTCTAGCATGATTCCTTAGAATAAAGAAAGTAAGTTCTACTCCCTGAATGATCCATTCCTTGCTTGTATTTGGATTGCCTAAGATAGAATTTGTTCTATGTACTTCCTTGGGTGTACTTTGATGTTTAAATTGTAAGTAGTATAATCCATTTCCTTAAGGAAGTTTGGATTCTTAAAAGTGAAGGTATTTTTCTTAAAGTACATAGAGACTTGAAAAGGAAGTGGTTTTCCAAATCTTTTGACTAATGCCTTAGTTCTAAAACCTAAAGGTCATTATAATGACTTTAGAAGTCAAAGGAGTGATTTACTTATTTGATTTAAAGAGGAGAAATGACATGATTTAAGAGAAGTAACTTGCGTTAAGGGTGAAGTTACTTGAAGTTTAAAAGTAGAAGAAAACTTGTTTTCTAACTAGTAAGAGACTTGAAGTATTTTGAAAGTTAAGAACTTGATTTGTAAGTATGTGATACTTGGTTTTAATAGTATAAGTCTCTTGGTTATTGAAGGAATGGATACGTCTAAAACCATAAAGGGTTATAACGGCTTTATGGGAAGTTGGTTATAACGGCTTTATGGAAGGTGTAGAAAGTGGTCTATTTTGATTAAATCGGCATAAGTTGCCTAGATTGTGAAAATTTGGAGTTACTTGATTTCAAGCTTTGAAATGAGTTTTCTAAAAGTGTAGTAACTTACTTTGAAAAATAGACACGCCTTGATACTACGTGTTAGTATCTTGGGGCTTTACATAGAAAGGAGTCTTTTATAAAAGAATGTCGTATGTAGTACTTTGGCTTGTTAAATGAGAATTTATTCTACTTGTGCCCGGATAAGTACTTTGGCTTGTTAAATGAGAATTTATTCTACTTGTGCCCGGATAAGTACTTTGGCTTGTTAAATGAGGATTTATTCTATTTGTGCCCGGATAAGTACTTTGGCTTGTTAAATGAGGATTTATTCTATTTGTGCGGATAAGTACTTTGGCTTGTTAAATGAGAATTTATTCTATTTGTGCGGATAAGTACTTTGGCTTGTTAAATGAGGATTTATTCTATTTGTGCGGATAAGTACTTTGGCTTGTTAAATGAGAATTTATTCTATTTGTGCGGATAAGTACTTTGGCTTGTTAAATGAGAATTTATTCTATTTGTGCGGATAAGTACTTTGGCTTGTTAAATGAGAATTTATTCTATTTGTGCCGCGATAAGTACTTTGGCTTGTTAAATGAGAATTCTTCTATGTGTGCCTTGATAAGTACTTTGGCTTGGTTAATTGAGAACTTGCCTATATGTCGGTAATAGCCTTTGAGTGCAAGTACTATGTTTTTTACGTTGTCGCGACTCTCTACGGTTGAAGAATTCGGTTATGCAGTTGTAAATTCTTGGACGCATCGAAGCGGTGATGTGGGATTCCACGGGTATGTTTTCGTTATTTGTAGTACTTGGGTTAAATTCGGATTCTTTTTATAAAAGACATGGTGCTTATGCTTGTTTGATGGTCGGTCGAGATAGGGTAAGAGTGTAAGTGAGGGGTACACCCCCAAGATGCTACACCACCTGTTTTACCACCCTCTCCAGGGTAGAGTATATGTGAGGGGTAAACCCCCAAGATGCTATACCACCTGTTTTACCACCTTCTCCAGGGTAGAGGATATGTGAGTGGTACACCCCAAGATGTTATACCACCTGTTTACCACCTTCTCCGTGGTAGAGTATATGTGAAGTACACCCCAAGATGCTATACCACTGTTTACCACCTTCTCCGGGGTAGAGTATATGTGAAGTGCACCCCAAGATCTATACCACCGCTTACCACCTTCTCCGTGGTAAGAGTATAAGTGAGGTAAACCCCCAAGATGCTATACCACCGGTGGGACTTGGTATTCATGTATTCTATTGGTGTTGTACTATATCATGAATCACGCGGTGAGGAAAGATTCCACGGGCATGATTGATGTTATGGCGTGAGACCCGTAGTTATATTTGGGTAATGACTCGAGGGCTGCGTCCCGGACTTGATATGACCTTATGTGTTATATCAGTAGGTTGTATATCATCATGTCTCTTGTGTTATTTAGATTGCTATGATTTTATTACGATTTCATCGTTCACATACTTGGTACATTCTTCGCATCGACCTCCTTCGGCTGCGTTCATCGCCGAGTTTAGGTACGATTCGGTGATCGGCGGTGTAGGATCCTGCCGGGGTTTTGGATAAGCTCCTTCATTAGGAGTTTATCTTTGGTATATGTCCTTCAAGATGTGCTTTGTATAGTTTTGGGTGCACGGGGCCTTGTCCGTCATAGTTCGATTTAACTCGCAGAGTGCAGTATTCATATGTGGATTGGACTCGTATGCGGTGTAGTGTCTTTTGTTTATGTATATATGGCGATCTTGTCGGCTTTGCCACTTGCGCACGTTTGTAAAAGAAAAAAAAATGAGGTGTTATTTGATTCATGACTTACTTGTATTGTTAAGGTAGAAGGGTGCCGGGTAGGGCACCACCGCGAGCGAGGTTCGGGTCGTGACAGAGTGGTATCGAGCGATCGGTCGGAATGTCTACGGGCCGTGTCTAGTAGAGTCTTGATTATCGGTGTGTTGCGCGCCACACCCATAAGCAGAGGCTACAGGACATTTAGAGTTAGTTTCTATTCTTCTCACTCTAAGATCGTGCCGTAGAGCGTGTTAGTAAGAAAAATCCTCTCTGGCGTATTGTTGTGTTCTGATTATGCCTCGAAGGAGGGCAACAGTGCCCGAAGGGCAAAGTAGCGAGGAGCTACTAGTCGGACTCGAGAGAGTTGATAGGGCTTATGCCCGGGGTATATCGGATGTTGTTCGCGATCAGCGAGTTCTTACTGCGCCCGGTTTGAGGCCCCAAGACACGAGCCTCCGGTTTCGGTTAGAGAAGACTATAGGGTCATGAGGAAGCGATTATGTTTTTGGCCAAGATAAGCGAGCTAGCATTTGTAAGTGATAGTACCCGGAGGTAGAGATACTTTGATTAGTAAGTGAGAAGTAAGAATGTTGACAAGAATGATAGGTGAACCGAGACTATAGTTGTATAAAGTTCACAAGTTATAATTACCAGTATAAGTGTAAGACCAGATAGGGAAGATTGTCTGATAGAAATACTTTGGCTTATGTGAACCTCTAGTGAATAGGGGATAGGGTAAGAAGTACCTTGAGATAAGAGAGATTTATTTCGGACTAAGAATGAGAAGTTAAGTGTGACGATGTGGGTTCGACTCATTTCGGTCATCCAATAGTATGGAATGGGGTGATGTCGATTAGAAATGGTCAGTTATGTGATAGGGTCAGGGATGCAAGGCCCAAGTTTAGTAAATTGTTATGCGAGTTTGTGGGCCAGCTCCACCTAACTAGGTCGTAAGGACCGGTAAGAGCCTTATCGGGAATGTAAGTAACTATATGGCCAAGTTTGGATAGTAACTCCAAGGATTGGGGAGCAAACAGAATTTGAGATTTTGTACGTATGCTAGATGAGTTTGATAGTACGAGAAAGTATGACAAGTAAGGAAAGGAAGGAACCTCTAAGGATCCCGTGTTTGGGAAGACTGTAACCTTCGAGTTTTGGGAGAAGGGGTCGCGGACGGAAGGTACATTGATATGTTTACGTATGTTAGGCGATGGCCAGGTGTGGCATCGTTAGTCTTGTGGAGTATTGATTGATAGGCATAGTATAGAGTTTATGCCGAGTTTGTATAGCAGCAATCGACTAAGAACATTCGGGACGAATGTTTCTAAGAGGAAGAATGTTACACCCGTAAGTTCAGGACATGTAAAAGAGAATGTACGAAAGGAAACAAGACTTGGAAATTAGTACGAAAGGAAGAATTGTTTTTCCGACGGAAAATCTTCCGGACGACGGAAAGGAAAAATGTTCGTTGTTGAGAATTGGATTCTCAAAATACTTTATTTGAAGAGTATGGAACTCTTAACCTTATGGAAATTTATTTTACGGATTTGGTCACGTGGGGCCCACCCGAGGAATTCTACATTTTTGTGGGGCCCACGAGGGTTACGGAATTTTATGGACGAATGAGAGGGCGACACGTGGCACCCTTATGTGGTCTTGGACGAAAATGCAAGGGGTAGAATGGTCATTTGACCTATGTAGATGATAAGTCTTCAAGCTTGACATAATTGACTAGTCAACTTGTCCACATAGGCTTAATCCTTGTGATATTCATCCTAGCCTCACATTTGTTGATATCTAGACCCTCCAATGTGTTATATGTATCATACTAGTGCAAGACTAGCTCACTTTACACTTAGAAAATATCATAACACAATTGTTCTTGGAGACTTGCTCTCGGGTTTGATGATTCTCCCACACAAAAAAATTTAGTTTGTGATCCTTTGTTCACAAGACTTTAACCTAAGGTTCCTAAGAGTGTTGTAAGGTTATCTCAATAGAAAGATTTGAAAAACGCATTTTTACATTAGTCGCAAGCGGAAACTAAGGGAGTTCTTGACTTTGAAGTTAGAACTTGAAGATGGGTTCTTCATAGGCCTCTGGGAGTGCTTGGAGCGGATTGGAACCTAAGGAAAGGATCTAAGAATTGCTAAGGCGCGACTTTGGATCTTGGAAATTTTAAGGGCTTGGAAAGGTATAAATTTTGTCGTTTTAGTAGTTAAGACTTACTTATTGTTGTAGCTATGGATTTTAGCAAGCATGTGTTATATAGTATGAAGTTTGATAAGTATTTTGACTATTGGAACCCTAATCCAAATCTAGCATGTTTAGCTTTAAGATTTCAATTCTAGTCGATTATTAGTCTAAGCGTCGCATGTTGTATAAAGAAGGAAATTGTAGTTGTTGAAGTTGTTTAGACTACATAACATGTTAGACCTTAGAACTTGGAAATTGTAAAAGGATTGAAAAGACTTAGTGTTGTTCTAGAGGTTGGCGAGAATGGCTTTTGGCATATTCACTATTTCATTATGAATTGTGGGGCGGAATTTTACACGTATTGTAAGGCGTGTAATCCCCTTTGTTTGGTTGTTGTTTGGAGCCTTAAATGTGGCTTGTTGGTTATTGTATTCGGCCTTGAAAAAGGTGGCAAAGTGAGTAGAAACAAAGGAAGTCTTTGCCGATTTTCCGTAGAATTAGAGGCTAAATACTTAGTATTATTTCTACATAGAGACTAGAAGTTGATAGCCTTGTTGTGACCATTATAGGTTGACACTACCTACGGTGTATTCGGCAGCTTGTGGATTTAGCGAAAGGTATGTGAACTATCTCCTCTTCTAGCATGATTCCTTAGAATAAAGAAAGTAAGTTCTACTCACGAATGATCCATTCCTTGCTTGTATTTGGATTGCCTAAGATAGAATTTGTTACATGTACTTAAGGGTGTACTTTGATGTTTAAATTGTAAGTAGTATAATCCGTTTCCTTAAGGAAGTTTGGATTCTTAAAAGTGAAGGTATTTTCTTAAAGTACATAGAGACTTGAAAAGAAGTGGTTTTCCAAATCTTTTGACTAATGCCTTAGTTCTAAAACCTAAAGGTCATTATAATGACTTTAGAAGTCAAAGGAGTGATTTACTTATTTGATTTAAAAGAGGAGAAATGACATGATTTAAGAGAAGTAACTTGCGTTAAGGGTGAAGTTACTTGAAGTTTAAAAAGTAGAAGAAAACTTGTTTTCTAACTAGTAAGAGACTTGAAGTATTTTGAAAGTTAAGAACTTGATTTGTAAGTATGTGATACTTGGTTTTAATAGTATAAGTCTCTTGGTTATTGAAGGAATGGATACGTCTAAAACCATAAAGGGTTATAACGGCTTTATGGGAAGTTGGTTATAACGGCTTTATGGAAGGTGTAGAAAGTGGTCTATTTTGATTAAATCGGCATAAGTTGCCTAGATTGTGAAAATTTGGAGTTACTTGATTTCAAGCTTTGAAATGAGTTTTCTAAAAGTGTAGTAACTTACTTTGAAAAATAGACACGCCTTGATACTACGGGTGTTAGTATCTTGGGGCTTTACATAGAAAGGAGTCTTTTATAAAAGAATGTACGTATGTAGTACTTTGGCTTGTTAAATGAGAATTTATTCTACTTGTGCCCGGATAAGTACTTTGGCTTGTTAAATGAGAATTTATTCTACTTGTGCCCGGATAAGTACTTTGGCTTGTTAAATGAGGATTTATTCTATTTGTGCCCGGATAAGTACTTTGGCTTGTTAAATGAGGATTTATTCTATTTGTGCCCGGATAAGTACTTTGGCTTGTTAAATGAGAATTTATTCTATTTGTGCCCGGATAAGTACTTTGGCTTGTTAAATGAGAAATTATTCTATTTGTGCGGATAAGTACTTTGGCTTGTTAAATGAGGATTTATTCTATTTGTGCCCGGATAAGTACTTTGGCTTGTTAAATGAGAATTTATTCTATTTGTGCCCGGATAAGTACTTTGGCTTGTTAAATGAGAATTTATTCTATTTGTGCCCGGATAAGTACTTTGGCTTGTTAAATGAGAATTTATTCTATTTGTGCCCGGATAAGTACTTTGGCTTGTTAAATGAGAATTATCCTATGTGTGCCTTGATAAGTACTTTGGCTTGGTTAATTGAGAACTTGCCTATATGTGCTGGTAATAGCCTTTGAGTGCAAGTACTATGTTTTTTACGTTGTCGCGACTCTCGGTTGAAGAATTCGGTTATGCAGTTGTAAGTCTTGGGGCGTCGCAAGCGGTGATGTGGGATTCCACGGGTATGTTTTCGTTATTTGTAGTACTTGGGTTAAATTCCCGGATTCTTTTTATAAAAGACATGGTGGTGCTTATGTCTTGTTTGATGGTCGGTCGAGATAGGGTAAGAGTGTAAGTGAGGGGTACACCCCCAAGATGCTACACCACCTGTTTTACCACCCTCTCCAGGGTAGAGTATATGTGAGGGGTAAACCCCCAAGATCTATACCACTGTTTACCACCTTCTCCAGGTAGAGTATATGTGAGTGGTACACCCCCAAGACGCTATAGCTTTGTTTACCACCTTCTCGGTAGAGTATATGTGAGTGGTACACCCCAAGACGCTATACCACCGCTTTACCACCTTCTCCAGTAGAGTATATGTGAAGTACACCCCCAAGATGCTATACCACCTGCTTTACCACCTTCTCCAGGGTAAGAGTATAAGTGAGGGGTAAACCCCCAAGATGCTATACCACCGGTGGGACTTGGTATTCATGTATTCCTATTGGTGTTGTACTATATCATGGACTGCCGGCAGTGAGGAAAGATTCCACGGGCATGATTGATGTTATGGGCGTGAGACCCATGGTTATATTTGGGTAATGACTCTGAGGGCCTGCGTCCCAGACTTGATATGACTGCTTATGTGTTATGTACTGTAGGTTGTATATCATACATGTCTCTTGTGTTATTTAGACTGCTATGATTTTATTACGCATTTCATCGCTCACATACTTGGTACATTCTTCGCATCGACTCCTTGGGCTGCGTTACATGCCGCAGTTTAGGTCGCAGATTCGGTGATCGCAGATGTAGGATCCTGCCGGGGTTTTGGATAAGCTCCTTCTATTAGGAGTTTATCTTTGGTATATGTCCTTGATGTGCTTTGTATAGTTTTGGAGTGCACGGGGCCTTGTCCGTCATAGTTCGATTTAACTCCTGCAAGTGCTGTATTCATATGTGGATTGGACTGCGTATGCGGTGTAGTGTCTTTTGTTTATGTATATACGGCGCTTGCGGCTTTGCCCTTGCACGTCGTTTGTAAAGAAAAAAAAATGAGGTGTTATTTGATTCGCATGACTTACTTGTATTGTTAAGGTGGGTGCCCGGTAGGGCACGATCCACGCCCGGGTTCGGTCGTGACACCTCCGCTCCAGCCCAACACCATTTCCCTGGCCCAAACACACCCTACCTGACCCGTGACTACCCTCCTGCCCCGAAATCACTCCTGGGCCCACAGCATGGCCCGCTCCTAACCCTAGGGTTTCTGTCGCCGCCGCCTCAAACCCTAGGGTTTCCGACGCCGCCGCCACCTCACCAACACCACTTTCCGCTTGGCTTTGCCGGCGATTCAAGTGCATTCTTGATGCTTGGATCAATCAATTCACCATTGCCATTGATAGGAACGTTAATGGCATTCAAACTTGTAATATTTCCCGTGATTGCACCTTCACCGTGAACGTCATGGTTGTCCACGCTTCCTTCTACCACAACAACTTCCGAACTTTGAGCATTCACATCATGGGCTGCCGGAGCAGTCATGCTACTAGACGAGGCAAAGCTAGGGGCAAACACCACCGGCGCAGTCACCGTCATCGTGGAAAGATCACTATTCCGGGCTACACCTTCAACCATGTTCTTGACGTGCATGGTTTCGACTCCTTTACCCCATTCATGTATCATCTTGATGGTATTATCATCAACAACCTTCTCAAGAACAACTCTTCTTTCCGGCGCAACATGCACCATGACCGTCGGATCCGCGACTCCGGGCACCAAATTCTCACCCACAATCACCGGATATGTATTCACCTTTTTCTTCTTCTTAATGGATTTCACCTTCATCGACGTACCCCCCTCACTAACACCGGAAACACCCTTAGTCTTGCCCATGACATGAGACAAGGTAAGGACGTATCAATACTTCAACCACAGAACCAAACAAGGAACGAAATTTAAACGAATCTTGAACTTCTTGAATATTTAGTGATTATTACGATGAATATTGATAAAGATGGACAATAAACAACGGAAATAACCACGAAATAAACCTTCAAATAGCTGCAACAAACAATAGGAAACCGTGTTCTTGAGTTCTTGAAATAATTCTTGAATCTTGAATTATTTCTTGAATCTTGAATGACAAAAACGCACGGATACCTTAACAAATTAAGAACCAAATCGAACCACTTCTTGAATCTTGATTCTTGGCCGAAATCTTGAACCCTAAAATTCAAATTTCCGCCGCAAACTTCACCAAAAACTCGTCCAAAACGTGACCAAATTAAACAAGGAAAATTCTATCAATCAACACGCGTTCAATCCCGTGATGAAGGGAAGGAAAAACATGAAGATTACGTGACAAATTGAGAAGAAAATCAAAGGAAAGAGACGATTTTACGTAAGCCCTAGGCAAAACGTTGAGCGTTTTGTCTAGTGAGAGGAACTTCTCTCTAACACCCGCCCCTTGAGTTTATTATTTGTTGTTGTGTTCTCGTTGAGGCTTGAGACCCTCAACAAGCGATGTTATGTTCTGATTTTTGCAATATATTATTTATTTACCAAAAAAAAAAAAACGAATGAAAAGGTGTCTTTAATAAAAAGGAATTGCACCCTTTGGAATGGTGCTTCTGTTGTACATTCCAGTGGATTTCCCACTTTACTTTTAACATGGGACAAATTTTACTTCCTTTCTTAATTTCCCAGTCACACCTTATCTAATCGTAACAGGTAAGAGGGTCTATCTCTGGCTGTTTTACATCCTCATGAGATCATGAGAATAAACTCTTTACATGTGAGCCGAGTAGTACTTGCTATAGGCCTTAGGGTGAGTAAACATAATTAAGGATTAGAGTAAATAATGTTAAATGTTGTAACAGATACATCTAGAAGTTGAAAAAAGAAAGATTAATTATTTTGCGTACCTAGGCATTCATCTTATTCTTATGCGCAAGCAGAGAACCACATCCTTGCTGTTAGAATATATATTATTAATTACTATTAATAATATAATTATGTAGAATCATATATATATAAATAATATTATGTATTAATGTAGGGGATAAAATAGTATTAATATAGGAATATATTATGGGATAGTATATGAGGATTTTAGGAAAGACTTAATCTTTCTATTAATTGTTACTTGGTGTATATATTATTACCATTTGTGATGAATAACATTAAGGAAAACATCCCAAAACTCTTTCATGGTATCAAGAGCATAAGGAAGAAAAAGATCCTCAAATATTTTTCTAGTTTCCTTCCAAAATTCGGTCATCTTCCTCTTTGGTTTTTACCTTGACAGAAAATTATCATTTTTTTCCATTATTGTTCTTACTCACAACCATTACGAATCAAAATCTTCGTTTCACTCAGCCCTTACTATCTCCAACATCAAAACACATATTTCTGTCAAACTAGAGATGGAAATTGTTCACTATGCAACATGGGCGGAGTTGTTCAAAATATGTTGTAGGGCTCACAAAGTTCTTCATCATATAATTCCACCAAAAAATGGTACAACAACGGAACACTCATCTGACGCAGACAAAGAATTGTGGGATACCCTTGATGCCACGGTTCTTGGTTGGATTTATGCAACCATATCCACAGATTTGTTGCATACAATAATAGAACCAGATTCTACTGTCATGGCGGCATGGGAACGCTTGAGAGACATTTTTCAAGACAAACCGCAATTCTCCGTTGCGTTGGAACAAGAATTTTCAACCGTTGTCATGGCGGACTTCCCTAACGTTTCAACCCATCGGCGTCTCAAAGTGTTGGCGGATCAATTGAAAGCGAGTTCACTTGCGATCGACAACCGGTTAGTTTTACAACTAGTTGTCTGTCTCACGGATGTTTATAGTGGTGTGGGGACACTAATCCGTCAAAGTAATCCCTTACCAAAGTTCTATCAAGCAAGATCCATGCTTGTTCTTGAAGAGTCGTGCTTGATTAAGAAGGTTTCAACGACTACCAATTCCGCCATGGTTGCCACGTCTTCAAATTAAGGTAATTGTTTTGACTATTCTTCACAAAATAAGAGTAAAAAAGGACGTGGTAATAATAATAAGAAGGGTGGAAATCGCAAAAATAATAAAGGTAGGGGTCACCGAAATTCCGGTGGCGGCGGAAATGGCGGCAACACCAACTCCGGCGGTGGCTCGCTGGCAAGAACCACCGCCAGCGGAAGCGGAAGGCCCGGACACTGGCGGCGGCAGCCGATCAGCGGGCGATGAATGATAGCACAGCGAGCCAGCGATCAATTGGGCGGGCAACAGCGAGCCCGATGGCGATGGCGACCAACGAAATGTCCAGCGGCTTTGGCAACAAGGCGGTGTGACCAGCGAGCCCGGTCATTGGTCGGGCCTCGAAGGCGGCGGTTTTGGGCCTCTTCCGCTCGATGGCGGGATGCCCGTTCAACAACGACCATCCTACGGACATTGAAAGCGGTATGCACTCTTGGACTCAATCCACCGGATTCTAATTGGTATATGGACTCCGGGGAAACGTCTCATATGACGGCATCCCAAGGTACACTCTCACCCTTTTTTAATTTGAGCAAAGAAAATGGTATTGTTGTCGGAAATGGTCATTCAATTCCAATAAAAGGTTATGGGTCAAACACACTGTCACCACCACATCCGCCACTGGTTTTAAATAATGTCCTGCATGCTCCCAAATTAATAAAAAAAAATTGGTATCGGTTAGGAAGTTTACTATTGATAATTGGGTTTCTGTTAGATTTGACCCGTTTGGTTTTTCTGTACATGACTTTCAGACGGGGAAGCTTCTCATGAGATGTGATAGCAAGGGGGAGCTCTATCCAATAAGTTTACCAAATCCACAGTCTAAAGTTCCTTCCACTTTTGCAGCCTTGGCACCATCACTATGGCATGAACGTTTGGGACATCCGGGGGAGTCCGTTTTGGCCTTTCTTAAACAAAACAATTTTATTTCATGTACTCAAACTCGTTTTTTGAATAAGTGTCATGCTTGTGCCCTTGGTAAACATGTTAGATTGTCATTTACTTCTTCTACTTCATGCACTACTATGTCATTTGATATTTTACATTGTGATATTTGGACATCACCTGTTTTGAGTTCCTCAGGTCATAGGTATTATTTACTGTTTCTTGATGACTACTCTAATTATTTGTGGACATTCCCTTTGTCGAAAAAATCACAAGTGTTTTCCACTTTTCTAAACTTTAGAGCATTCATCCGAACTCAATTTGAACGGGAGATTAAAAGTATTCAATGTGACAATGGGAGGGAATTTGACAATAATCAGTTTTGGGATTTTTTCAAAACAAATGGTTTACAATTTCGTTTATCCTGTCCTCACACCTCTTCACAGAATGGGAAGGCGGAACGCAAAATTAGAACCATAAACAATATTGTGAGAACATCCCTCGCTCATGCTTCTATACCCCCCATTTTTTGGCATCATGCGCTTCAAATGACAACCTACATGTTGAATATCCTTCCCCATAAAAACATGTCTTACCAAGCTCCACTAAAAATACTTTACTTACGAGAGCCCTCATATCATCATTTGAGAGTATTTGATTGTCTTTGCTACCCTCTATTTCCATCCACTACAATCACAAAACTTCAACCCCGGTCTACTTCATGTGTCTTCTTGGGATATCCTACGAATCACCGTGGTTACATGTGTTATGACATTTCTTCCAAACGTATGATTATATGTCGTCATGTAATTTTTGATGAATCACAATTTCCTTTTGCCAAGATACATGACACCGGGACTAATACTTATGATTTTTTGGATGATGATAGGCTCCCGTATCTAACTCATTTTTTCCACAGCCCGGGACCCACAAAAAATGCTGGATCAACGCAGCTGGGCCCACTGGACCAAGGACCGATGGTCCAGCCACTGGAAAATACAATCCAGCGAACTGGGCCATCAGTTCCACGGCCCAGTGCAAGGAATCCTTCTCCTTCAGACCAACTGCCCCTTCAGTTGGGCCACTCTGCAAATCCAGGCCCAATTCCACACCAACAGACCGTCCAGCCCACTGCAAGCCTTGGAGAAAATAGCCTGGGCAGTGGCGTTCAGCCCACTGCCTCACTCTCGGCCAGTGGCGTCCAGTCCACTGGCCCACTAAACCGGCCAGTCACCCGTAGTCAACATGGAATTAAAAAACCCAATGCCAAATACAATCTACACACTCAAGTCTCGAAATCACCTTTGTCTTGTAACCCTGTGTCTGCTCTAAAAGATCCTAATTGGAAAATGGCCATGGATGATGAAAATCATGCTCTAATTAAAAATAGGACATGGGAGTTAGTACCTCGCCCATCTAATGCTAATATAATTCGTTTTATGTGGATATTTAGCCATAATAAAAAATCTGATGGTTCTTTTGAGCGGCATAAGGCCCGACTTGTAGGTGATGGCAAGACTCAACATGTGGGATTAGATTGTGGCGAGACATTCAGTCCAGTGGTGAAACCAGCAACCATCAGAATTGTTCTCAGTCTAGCCCTCTCAAAAGGATGGTTACTTCATCAATTGGATGTCAAGAATGCCTTCTTACATGGACACTTGAGTGAGATCAGATACGTGCACCAACCATCGAGTACTGAGATTCTCAATATCGATCATGTGTGTTTACTTAAAAATCATTATATGGTCTCAAACAGCTCCCGGGACTCGTACAAGCGGTTTGCAGATTTTGTGTTCAACATGGGTTTCTCAAACAGTCGTTCGGATAATTCACTATTTATTTATCACCAGGGTAATCATACTGCTTATATTCTCTTATATGTAGATGATATTATTCTAACCTCTTGGACTCTCTTCGCGAGAATATCGTGTCCCGGTGAGTTAGAATTTGCTATGAAGGATCTTGGTCCGCTTCACTACTTTCTAGGAATTGTTGTGACACGCCATGCAGGTGGTTTATTTCTTTCACAAAAGAAGTATGCATCAGAGATCGTAGAACGTGCTGGAATGTCATCTTGCAAACCTTCCGCAACTCCAGTAGATACCAAGTCAAAATTGAGTGCCATATCCAGCAACCCATTTGCCAACCCGACATTGTGCGCAGCTTGGCAGGAGCTTTGCAATATCTCACATTCACCAGGCCAGATATTACCTATGCAGTACAACAAGTGTGTTTGTTCATGCACAATCCAATGGAAGAACATATATATGCACTCAAACGCATTGTGCGATATATTCAGGGCACTCTGAATTATGGATTGCATCTGTACCCCTCTTCCATGTCCAAGCTTGTCACTTACGACGCAGATCGGTAGGTAGGATGTCCAGACACCGCACGCCCACCTCCGTTATCGCGCTTTCCGGTGATAATTTAATAACATGGTCCTCAAGGCAACCAGCATATCACGTTCGGTGTTGAAGTGAATCTGCGCGGTAGCCAATGTTGTGTCGACTACGCTGGATTCAGAATCTTTTACTTGAGCTTTATTGTCCTATTCTGACAGCCACTATGGTATACTGTGATAACATTAGTGCAATTTATCTCTCCGGGAATCCAATCCATCATCAACGCACTAAGCATATTGAGTTAGATATTCATTTTGTCCGTGAAAAGGTGGCTCGCGGACAAGTGCGAGTGTTACATGTCCCGACGCGACATCAGATCGCAGATATTTTCACAAAAGGGCTTCCGCTGATCTTATTTGAAGAATTTCGGGACAGTCTCAGCATTCGCCCTCCTCCGGCTTCGACTGCGGGGGAGTGTTAGAATATATATTATTAATTACTATTAATAATATAATTATGTAGAATCATATGTATATGGTAAATAGTACTATGTATTAATGTAGGAGATAAAATAGTATTAATATAGAAATATATTATGGGATAGTATAGGAGGATTTTAGGAAAGACTTGATCTTCCTATTAATTGTTACTTGGTGTATATATTATTACCATTTGTGATGAATAACATTAAGGAAAACATTCCAAAACTCTTTCACTTGCATCCAAACCCATAACGAAGTTTTATCTCAGCATCTATGAGAAAGTCAAAATATTATATGTATTTATTTCTCATCTTGCCTATTTATTACATTTGAATAACTTCACCACATCTCAAAAAGAACCTATTTTGAATGTGGTTTCCTCCAGAAGTGTAAAATGTGACGCAATAGATCACAACATAAGGCCATGAGTCCTTCGGAACTGTTTCAAGATATATATGAAGAATGCATTTCCATTCATGTTAGTGACCAAATTAGTCCATTGTCTATTCCTTTATTAAAAGCACATCGCAAAAATTTATGGATAAGGCATAGAAATACACCGGAACTATAATTAAATTTCCTAGGATTAAATTCTTTCATGTATATACACACACACATGTACAACTAGGAGGTTAGGTATTGTATCAAGCACATTTTCCTTTCTTCTATTTTTTTTTCCTGCTTCTTCTTGATTTCTCTATTGAGCTTGTGTTCCACTCAACAATGGTGGTTTTAACATGCATCAGGATACTTTTATAGCTTTGACATATGCATTGCCTCCTTATAAGTTTCTATGAGACATAGTCATGCTATTTAACTCTTTGATGTTCGGAGAAATAAGTTCTTATGGGAAGTAAACAGTAGCAACAAAAAAATTCACTTAGTCAGACGGCAAGTGGTCACTAGAGGAAAGAAAGGGGGTGAATTGGGAAATAGAAACTTGAGATTGCATAATAAAAGCATGTAGTTTAAGTGGCTTTGGAGATTTAGTAGGGATGAAGGATAAAAATAATAGAAGCAATCTATGGTAGCAGACAAGGCTGGAATCCTCCTTCAAATGTTTTATACAGTAGAGGAGAGTATGGAAGGGATCTGTAAGTTATGGGCAGAGTTCCAACAATTCACCAGATTGGAGGTGGGAATGGAGCAAGAATTAGATTTTGGACTGACTTATGGACTGGTGATGAGTGGTTAAAACAAAATTTTCCTATTTTGTTCAGTTGTTGCAATAACAAAGATGGAGTTGTGGCAGACTTTTATTCCAACACTGGGTGACAGATGAATTTTAGAAGGAATCTGAATGATTGGGAAATTGAGGATTTTTGTCAATTACTCCTTCAACTGGACTATACTCAAATTGATCAGAGTAAGGGGGGTTCACTAGTATGAATAGCAAATAAAGATAGAATGTTTTCAGTAAAGAAGTGTTATAGCCTTCTAATAAAGCAAGCAGGATATTGGGATACTAGTTGGCCATGGAAAGGGCTCTGGAGAACTAAAGCTCCTATTAAGGTAGCTTGTTTTGGTTGGATTGCAGCTTGGGGAGCTTGTCTTACTCAGGATAATCTTCAGAAGAAGGGTTTTGCACTAAGTAATAGATGTTACTTATGTGAAGAAGAGTTGGAGATTGTGAATCACCTTCTTATGCATTGCAGAATAGCTAGAATAGCTAGACAGTGTTGGGAATTTTTCTTCAACATTTGTGGGATCTCTTGGATCATACCTCAGAATGTGAAGGAATTATTGGAGAGCTGACAATACTAGAGTACTCATAAATCTTTGAAGCAAATCTGGAGAGGAAATTTACCTAGTGGGATTGAGTCTATCCCGTCCTTAATGACTTGAACACATGGGGCCCCGCATGTCGGAAATATTATTTCCATACACATGCATACGCCGTACAACGTCTCGCTAATAGTGAAAGAGATGTTGGTACCCATGTTAAGTGTTCTTAAGGCATGTAAGGATGGACGATTATTTGGCTAA
This sequence comes from Przewalskia tangutica, assembly GCA_029844215.1. NCBI lineage: Eukaryota > Viridiplantae > Streptophyta > Magnoliopsida > Solanales > Solanaceae > Przewalskia > Przewalskia tangutica. Next base: position 160,898,350 of record CM056719.1, read on the forward strand.
ATTGATAAGTCTCCCACGACGGTATGAGAAAAGAAGAAATGTGCAAAATACGAAAATTGGGGAAGAGCCATGGCGCCGTAACAGGGCCTCGGCACCGAGCCATGATGAGCCAGCACCGCGGCGCCACCTGACCAGGGCCGCGGCGCCGGTCGTCCAGTGACTCGAGTTAGTCTCGGCCTATTTGGCACCGCGGCGCCACCGGATTAGGGTCGCGGCGCTACGCGTACAGTAAACTCAGGATTCAAAGATTTTCTGAAAGTTTGAATTCATTTAGAGGCCATGAATCTACCAACCTTTGGCAAATTCTAGACACTCTTTGAAGTGTTCAATACATCCACATTTAGTGCATTCATATAGCAAGTAAATGGCCCTGTTTGCACTATAAATAGAAGCCTCAAATCACTCTTGAAATCATCCAAAAATAAAAAACTGGAAAAATACTTGAGTGCTTCTTCTTCTTCTAGCAATCTTGAGTTCTTACTTCTTCTAAGGATTCACAAGTATTGGCTTGTACTTGTGAAAGTTATTGTTTTATCTTGAGAGACTATTACCCACTATCTGTAAGCCAATATATACGGGATAATTTTGTCTTAAAGAGAGTGTCATCACTCTACTCGGCAAACGTTGCTAACATTATTTTGTCTATCCTTTTTCAGTTCTTTCACCCCTATTCATACATAGAATTCCCAACAATTGATACTATAGATCAATATATGAACTTTCTGAAGTTGCTAGGGAGATGTTGTAATTGATTATATGGATATTCCCAGTAGTCTTTTGTAACTCTTAGTACCTTCTTGGTACTTGGTCAATAAAACGTTACCTTATAAAAAAAGATGTTCGGAGATATACTCATTGATTATCTATCCTAGCTCTAATCATGATTATCAGCATGTCCTGTGTATACTCATTGTTTGAATCTAGCATCAAGAGAAGCTGGCCTATCTTTGAATATATGTCTCTTCTCTCTGTGAGGTCTTTATCTGAGAGTTCAAGTTCAAGTTCATTATCGTGGCTACCGATTATTTCACTAAATGGGTGGAGGCTCAACTGATGAAGAGGGTTCATCAGATATCATTCAGTTTATCCATCAGATCATATATAGATATGGTATCCCTCAGACGATTACAACTGATCAAGGAACGGTGTTCACTGGTTCTAAAGTGGCAGCCTTTGCTGAGAAATTTGGGATCAAAATGATCACATCCTCGCCTTATTATGCACAGGCGAATGGGCAAGCTGAGGCAGCCAGCAAACTTATTGTGGACATAATCAGTAAAAACGTGGAGGATAAATCAGGAATGTGGCATCTCACTCTGGAGGAAGTCGTTTGGGTGATCGGGTTTCTAAATCTACAACTACCGGGGCGACACCTTATCGGCTAACCTACGGCCAAGATGCAGTGTTGCCATTGGAAATTAATGTCAAGTCCTTACGGGTGGCTAAGCATAACTCTCTACATTTAGAGGAGTATCAACAGGCCATGATAATGGAATTAGACCAGCTAGATGAAGATCGATTGATGGCCCTAGAGAAAATCGAAGCTGATAAACGAAAAATGGCTAAAGCATACAACAAACATGTTAAGCCTAAAAGGTTTGTTGAATGAGACTTGGTTTGGAAAACCAGTTTGCCGATTGGGACGAAAGATCGTAAATTCGGCAAATGATCACCAAATTGGGAAGGACCTTTCGTAGTAAGCCAACGGATCACCGAAAACGCGTATCGATTGATAAACATGCATGATGAGAAATGGACAGAAATATAAACGCCAAGTATTTAAAAAAGTATTATCCTTTGATTTGGGACATGCATGAATAAACGACAGCCACAGACCCGCTGCCTGGTCGCACAAAACAAGCTAATTCTGTCACGACCCGACCCGCGTGGCGTGCCCTACGGGCACCTGTTGGTATACATCGAGAGAATAGCGGCGGAACATACATGAAACTTATAAAATAAAATAACGACAGTTAAACCACGAGTTAGCCGATAAGGCTACCTTCCAGACACATATACATATACATAACAACAAAGATTACATCCGCTTTCTTTTTACAAACCGACCCACGACATGTAACTACGGACCTCTAGAATTACAAGCTGCGGACGGGGCCGCCATACCCTGAATGTACATAAGTCTACCACCTCGTGGAAACCGTGCAAAAGACAAGCCTCGGAGTGAAAGGGGCTTTTCCAAAATTGAGCAGAGATCTAGAGCAAGGATCACCAACGCGTGTACCTATCACTGCGGGCATGAACGCAGCCGAAAGAAGTCGATTACAACAGTGCAAGTATGGAACGCAAATAAAATGCAATAACCAAATCATATACGTATAAAAGAATGTCATTTTAACTCACGAAATCAATCGTATATTAACCGTTCATTTCATTCTTTCGATAAGATTTAATGACATATTCTTACATACTTACTTAAGAGTTTAATCCACCTTTTTCACATAACTTACATATCTTACATAACATGTCAATCCGCCCGTTTAAGGACACGATGTCTTGATGAATCATGTGACATAATCAGGCCCGCTTTGTGGGGCTCGGTGTCTTGTGGAATCATATAACATAATTCGCCCTTTGTGGGGCTCGGTATCTTGTGGAATCATATAACATAATCCGCCCGCCGCGGGCTCGTGTCTTGTGGAATCATATAACATAATCAGGCCCTTTGTGGGGCTCGGTGTCTTGTGGAATCATATAACATAATCAGACGCCCACTGGGGCTCGGTGTACTGTGGAATCATATAACATAATCCGGCCCGCCTGTGGGGCTCGGTGTACTTCATAACGTAATCCGGCCTATGTGTAGGCTCGGTGTGATTTTCCTTACGTAACATTTTTAAACCATCTTATTACTTCTTCTTAAGTCGTCATAACAACTTCCCATAAAGTCATTATAACAACCTTTCGTTTTAGAGAACTTAAGACACTTTATTCTTACAACAGATTAGGAAAAGCGGATCCGAAGATACTACGTACATACATCTTAAAAAGAATCGTATCGCTTAAAACTTCATAATCCTTAAAAGACAATCAAAGTTCTTAGTCTTAAAACTTCATAACATACTTCCTTAAAAGCCCATTGTCTTATACTTATAAAAAAAAAATATTAAGTTCCATACACTTCCAAAACCAAGTAACTTATTCTCTTAAAATCATATAACTTCCACCTTTAAAATCAATCCCTTTTCACATATAAATTCAAGTCATTTTCGAACATAAAATCCACTTACTTACTTTAAACAAATCAAGACACATAGCCTTTAAATCAAATCTCATAATTTCCTAACCATTCTTACTAACGTCTCCCATAAGACCTAGTAAGGACTTAGGACAATTTAAACATACTCTTAACTTAGATTCAACAATGTAAATACTTCTTAACTTCTAAGAGTAGAAGAAATCTTGAAATACTATCACATGGATATTTCATACGTAGGATCGTGCCAAAGAAAGTAGAGGTTCACATACCTGCGACGATTGTCGACAAGTAGCAAAATGCTCCAGTACTTGACCTTGAGCTATTCCATTCTTGAAGTAGGATCGCTAAACTTAGTACTTGACTATCATGGCCACAATACGTCCGTTAACCTCTTACTTTAAGCGTAGAATATCCTGTGTCAAGTCACTAAATTCTACGGAAAATCGGACAGACCTCATTTGTTTTTACTAACTTTGCCACCTTTTCAAGGTAGAATCTGATAACCAAACAGCCCGATTGGCTCACCACAATCTATAAGGTAGTCAATACAAATGAATAACAAACTATTACAAACTATAAGTACAAATTCGCCACCTTAAGTTCAATGATACCAATTCTAACCAATTTCCAATTCAATCCAAATTGGTAGCATAACGTGATATCAAGTCGCGTTTGATTATATCAACCATAATCTTCAAGTAATTAACATGCGACTATTCTAATAACGATCAAATTGTAATCGACTTAACATGGCCTACATTACATTTGAACTTCCAAGACTACAATCGATCTATAATCCTTATAAACTTGACTTAACAACTTCGTGCTAGCAACGTATAAAGCTAACAACAACAATATAATTATATAATCTTGTAACACTTTTAAAAGACAAGATTATACCTTAACGATTCTTAATCCAATTCCAATCGAAGTCGCTCCTTAGTAGTTTAGAACCTCTCCAAGACACTTCAATCCGTTTGTTGAGACCCTTAGAACCATACCAACAACTTTCCTTCAACTTCGATCCAAAACCTAGAAAGCCACTGGGTTTTCACTTTGCGACTAATACGAAAACTCTCTTTTTCCGGATTTTTCTATTGAGATACACTTACATAACGCCATGAACCTTGGTTTAAAGTGGGAATTATTGACAACAATTGAAAAATTTTCCTTTGAAACCCTAGGTTGGTAGCTCACTTCCATGTTCATCCAATTTTTCTTGAAAATTTGCTAAGTGTTAAGCCTTGTCTTGCACTAGGGAGCTTATATAAATAAATGGAGGGTCGAATTAGAACAAATGGGTGGTTTGGATGCTTTTCACATGGATCGCCAAGTGGCATTGACACAATCAACAATGTCATGCTAAATGTCTTTGCAAGACTTGATCTTTTAATTTGAGGTCAAAAGACCATTTACTCCATGTCACTTTCGTCCAAGACCATTAAGGGGGTGACACGTGTACGCCTCTCCGTTCGTCGCAATGTTTCGTTTTCCGACAAATTCCAAAATTCCGATAAATTTTTACAAGTCTCAAATCTCAACACTTGTGAGTTCTTACGTACGTTCTTAAAACATGTCCTGTAAGTACGGGGTGTAACAAATTCCCTCCGACATGAGATGTGTGGCTAAATGACAGCCACAGACCGGATGTCTTGTCACAAAATACAGAGAAAATTGTTTCTCTCACGCGCATGTGTCGTAAGGTTGGTCGCACGATTCAGGCGAAGAAACGTCATCCCAAGTGGTCAAAGATAATGGTCCATCAAACCTGCAGGGTTTATTTCAAATTTGCTCAAGAATGTCGAGAGCAGTGCTGAAGTTAAAGGGTGGGATATGAATTTCCACATCCAAGCAAACCCAGCACAAAAAACAGAGGCGCCGCACATACCCGAGACCGGCGTTACAACGGAAATAAAACTTCGACAGTATGGCGGCATCAAAAGGACCCATGCGCCTGGTTGGCCTCGTGACTAACCACTTAGCCGACCGACCGAATAATGGCCACGATGCTCGTAATGCGAGTTAGCCAAACAACGATGCGTCGGTGAACGATCCGCAAGTAAAAAGAAAGTCATGGTTTATCGAAATGAGTCTTCAAACAAAGAGAATCACCTTGTTAGGTCCGTCTGATCGGGACCAGACCGTCAATAAAAATCAAGGCAGGGGTCAGGTCACTATCGACTAGAATAATTGTTCCTGATCTTCGAGATAAAAAGGATGAAGTCATGGTTTCCGACTAAGAAAAAGGCCAAAGATTAGGTGAGAAACCTATGGGGAGAGGGGGATACCTTTCCTTAAATAACCTGTAGAGGCGTAGCCGAGATTAATTCATTATTTTCAAAAGAACGATCGAAAATCATCATAGCCAATTCGTGGTAATAGAGACGTCTCCGTTAAAGGGAAAATACCCTCCAAAAAGTGGTCATCATTGCATGCACTAGAGACAGACAATTGAAGTGACATGTGTGACTATAAGACTGAAACGACGGTTATTTTTTAATACATTAACTCAATAGTCACACTCGAGTTAATGTAGGGGCAATTGTTAACACTCAAAAATAATTTAATTTAGCCGAAATTCAGTGACAACCGAACTATTCTGGAGCCGAATTTACTCCTAGCCCTCGACTACAAGAACTTCATCGGCTGGGACCTACTCAGATGCAGACGCCTCAACGACCAAGTCAAAAGAGTTTCTATACCCCTAAAAGCGGTAACGGCCAACAACAACTGAAAACAAGGGCCATTACCCGAGCAAGAGGAGTAGAGGGCGAGAAAATCGGCACCACCTCCCCTATGGTCGGCCATTGAACTTATGACTGACATGGGGGAACGTTTGTACAGTTTTTTCTTCTTTTTTATTATAAATAAGAACATTCTTTTGTATATAGGACATACTATCAATCAAACAAATCAAATTTCATATCTACCTTTACTTTATCCTTTATCCTTTACTGTACTCAGTTGTAATCATGCTTCTTACCTCTTAGTTTACTAATACCGCCATCCTAACGCTTTCTGAAGTAGTTGGAAAACTCATTGCTGAAAATCAGAGTTTCGTTTTCAGCTCGAATCACTTGAGTTAAGGAATCAATTTGTCTCCTGATTCGATCAGTCGATACAACGGCAGAAGACAGAATTCGGGGCGAGAACAGAAATAAAGTGAGACTTTTAAATCTTATGGTCTTAAATTAAAAATGTATGGGGTCTTTAAATTTTATGGTCTTAAATTAAAAATTTGTGAGATCTTTTAAATCTTGTTGTCAATTGAAAAAACTATTAAATGTGAAAAGGTACACTCTTTTGGGACAAACTAAAAAGAAAAATAAGACAATTAAATTGGAACCATGATTTTCTATAAAAAAAAACGTAACAAAACATAAAGTGTGTGAACAACTTTCCACACGTGGATTTAGAAAAAGATGCATTAGGTGGAACAAAGTCATTAATAAAACAGACTCCATTAAGGTCAATTGGGTCCACACACAATAATCGAAATGGATATCTCGTCAGTGAAGAAATTCTTGGAGAAAGAAGGAGGCAACTATGAGAGCGCAGTGGATTCGATGCCTTCAAGATTCCTTGAACCCTTTGTGTCACATGGGTTAAAGGTTGACTTGGTTGAGCCGGGTCGGGTTGTGTGCTCTTTCCAAGTCCCTCCTCGTTTAGTAAATGCGGGTAATTTTCTACATGGGGGAGCCACAGCGACTCTGGTGGATATATTGGGTTCAGCTGCAATACTTACAGTAGGTGCGCCACTTACTGGTGTCTCTGTTGAGATCAACGTTTCCTACTTGGATGCTGCTTTTCTCGGAGTGAGTCATCTCTGAATTTGCCTCTTTTATTCCTTATATTCAACTACAATTGATTTGCAAGCGATTAGGTTCTATGTTACCTCAGCAATGAATTGGCCAAGTAATACTCATTTATCAGCCAAATAATGGCTGACATTTATAACCACCCAATTTTTTAGATTTGTTTTAGAACCTAATCTAAAGTCTTCGTTTATTTCTTGGGACGAAAAATTATCTTTATCCATAGTAATAGAGCGCTCTCCGAGAACAAAAGAGAGCTTTAGGGTGTGTTCGGTATGGAACTCAGGTTCGTTTGGTCAAAAAAATTGGAAATATTTTCTTTAGGAAAATAAATTACACAACAATGAGGAAAATGACCTCCTAATAAAAGTAGGAAAAAAAAGTCTCCAAGGTTCATTCAACCAACTACCCCACTACCGCCCAACCAACTTCCAACCACCTTATGCACCCCCACCCCATCCACCACCCAACCTCCCCCCTAAAAAAATTAAAAAATTTAAATTCTTTTTGGTTTTCTACACCTCCCCCACCCCCGCTGCGAACCCCCCACCCTAGCCCCACACCCCTACCCCAAAAAGAAAAATTAAATTCTTTTTTTGGTTTTTACACCAACCCTCCCCAACCCACCCCCAAGTTTTTCTTTTTGGTTTTAGGTGGAACAGTGGTGTGGGATAGGGTTGGGTGTGGTTGTGTGGGGTAGGGGTGGGTGAAGAAGAAGTGTGTTCGAGTGTGGGGGTGGTGGAGGGTGGGCGGTGGGTGTGTGGGGTGGTGGGTTGGATGAGGCTTGGGGTGAGTATTTTCTCAAAAATATTTTCTACTAATCAACCGAACATGAAAAAATAAGTAAGAAGTTCACTTATTCTCCACTAACCAAACGAACAAATTAACTTATTTTTCAAGAACTCATTTTCCGGGAAAACATTTTCCTCCATACCGAACACACCCTTATAGGAAAACAAGTATGATTTTTTTCGACAAGGAAACACGCAGCTGCTACCTTTCAGGTACGCACAGGGTAAACCTTGCTCCTGTGTAATGGCCCACAAAACACACAGGAGAGATAATGACGAGTCCCGTGTGACGAGCTCGAACCTGAGACCTCATTATGGGAGACCCATGCTCAACCAACTGAGCCACCCTTGCGGGTAGGAAAATGAGTATGATTATGATTATCTTTAACAAGGATAAACTTTTTGACATCATTCTAGTGTTGATCTGATTGATGTATTCACGTGGAGGTTTTGGTATGCATACACTTTTACTTGCATAGGTTCATTGAATATAGTTAGCAGATTTGTTGTTACTTCGTTATCAATAGTCAGTTTAACAATTTAGAAGCTTTGGCTCTTTAATCAACTTGTAGAATGTTAATGCCATCTTCAAGTGAAGAACCTCATAGTGATAAAAAAAAGGAATTAGAATAAAATACAATTTCATTCACTATTAGACAATTCCGGCAACATCCTCTCTATAGGTAGAGGTAAGTCTGCATACACTCTACCCTCCTCAGACCCCACTGTCCGAAATTACACTGGGGTATGTTGTTGTTATTAGACAATAACTGGATTTTTATCTAATTTGAATAATTTGAGGCTTTGAGCAGAAGTGATTCAATCGTAGTAGCCTCATCTAAAGTAAAATGTCATACCCGTAAAGAAGCAATTCTGCTCCTAATAAGCTCGGAAAGAGAGAAGAAAGATAGAAGCAGACCTTCATTTGGGCAAATACAAGGGTGCTCCCCTTCCGTCAGTCTGAGGCCTCAAGAGACTATTATTCAGCATGTAAAGCACTACTACTATGAGCTGAAACTACCAGCAACTTAATGCACTTAATCTTAGGGATGGGTTTGTTGTCAAAATACTTAGTTGAAAAGAAGAAAAAAACAGAAATATGAGGTACTTTGCTCATTGTAGCAGAAATATGAGGTACTTTGCTCATTGTAGCAGAAAAATGTTGCACCAAGCAGAGGACTTTCATTGGCGACGGACTTTGTTTCTTGTATTAATGAAACAGAAATATGAGGAATCTCATCCTTCTATTTGTTTTTGGTTGATTGGTTATAGACCTAATTCTTTGTTTATTTTACTTGCTAAAACTCCTAAGATGACTTGTTATAGCCAAATTTAGTAGTTTTTGGTATGCTTTTTCGCATGTAGTTTTCCATTTTAAGTTTGGTATGGTGTGAGTCTATATTCTCTAATTTTTCAAAAGGATACAATCCAATATCCTCATTCAACCATTTTCTATCTATGAAACAGCCTCTCCGCCTCCCAAGGTAGGGGTAAGGTCTGCGTACACTATACCCTTGTTGTTATTAACCATTGTCTATCTTAAATAATCAGGAGGAAATCGAAGTTGAAGCCAAAGTATTACGTGTTGGGAAGGCAATCGCTGCTGTCACTGTTGAGTTGAGGAACAAAGAGACGGGGAAGATAGTTGCACAAGGTCGCCATACTAAGTACTTGGCTGTCAATAGCAAGCTTTGAGCTACATATACTTTCGCAGCTCACAGACATATAGTGGCCCTTCCAGTAGGCTGCAACCAATGAAATCCTTTCCCATACAAGGGACGTGCATCTATAAGTAATTTTGGCATGTATTGCGCAAACTGAACATTCAAGTACAGAATCATTTTTATCACAACGTGAAGTTAATTACAAATCAAAACCCTTTACCGCTTTTGAGTAAGTTCAATTACATTAATGTGACAAATGGCATTTAACCTTGTATTACAAAAGTTTGCTTTTTTACTTTTACAGCGAATCACACTAGGTCCTGAATGGATATTTGCTCTGTTGAAGAGGTCTCTTGATCTTCTTTTTGGAAAACCCTTCCCTTATTTGGGGCCTATAATAAAATTTCCATGCATTCAAATTCTAAACAGGCTATGTACATGAAAATGGATAATATGGTTGAGACTGATACTATTTTTTCTTGAGGCGAGAATTTCTATAGCAGTATAGGTTCACGGTATTCAAAAATCACCGTTCAATGAAATTTTGCACAATCGAAAAATTAAAATCAGCACAAAGGCTAACATCTGGAAGGAAGAATGAAGCAGATTTATAAGAAAATTGTTCTTTGTTACTGGTACCAAAATCTAAAGTTCTAACCTTAGACAAATAAACCAGCCATCAATAAAGCAAGGGAAGTGATCAAGTTCAACACCTAATCCCTGTAGCAGTAAATGTCATAATTGGACTGGAACTCGTTTAGTGGATGGTTCATGCCTTTTCTTCACTCTGTACGAGTCCAAGTGCTTCTCCTAAATTCAAAGTATTTCTTATGGTCCTCCTTCCAACGCCTCCACCGGTGCCTTTCCTCATCATTCCAGAAAATTCCGCATAGTCTATCTGTCCATCCTGCACTTTGTAAAGCTCTTTTAGTGAAGAAAACACAGGAAGAATCAACGTCGGTGTATTAACATCAAATAGAAGACGGAAGGACAAGTTGCACACAAATTGAATTGGAAATTGATAAATGAAATGAACTCATCTAATCATTGAAAAACTAAACCTTCAACAAGAGAGAAATCTACAGCTCTATTTAGCTGGACATAAACCAATGCAAAGACCATTGCCTGGAGTGGTACATGACAGATTCTTAAAAAAAAAGGTAGCCGGGTGCACTAAGCTCCCGCTATGCGCGGGCGGGGTATGTTACTAAATTAGTAAACTTGTCTTCAGCATTGGTAACGGCAGCACAAGATGAGACTCGACCAAATGTTCTCTTTCGAAATCATAGAATAGCTCAAGATCAGAAATAAAACAACAGCAGACTTCACGATTTATATACTGTTGGGGGGTTGAGGAAGGGTCACTATCATTCACCTCTAAGAAGGAGCAACACCAAAAACAACTTTCTAGATCCATCAAAACGGTCAACCCTTGTGATATAATGCAACATCACAATGTTTTCTCATGCTAGAACATTTGAATATAATGTCAACAACCACATTCTTGTCTTTTCACAGCAAGGTAATAACATATACCAAGTTAAAAACTCAGCTGAAAAAAGGACATCCGAGGAAGAAGAGTCTTCGTTTGAAAAAATAGAGTTTTTAGTTGGCTCGGCTTCCTTAGATAATCAAATCGCTCTTCTCGTCCAGAAGAATAGTTGTCTTCCTTCCTGGTTAACTAGTCATTGGTCTTTGGCACCAAAATGAGTACAGATATGTGGCCTTAGTATTAGAAAAAGAATTAGCAGGGGTACGTGTGAAATCTTCAATGAATACCGGGGAATTGGCCAAGTTTACTTCACTGTTTTTTGATAAGTGATGTCTGAATTGATCCCTCATCATAAGAATTTGTTTCATAGCAAGACCTACAATTAACAACTATAAACTATTGCTGTCATAGCTTCTAACAATCAACTTTGGTTTTGTCACGATTCGTCAATGAGGATGCAGTTTGTTTGCACAAATGGGGTGCATAAAATTACTCCAATTTGTTTGCATTATAGAAAGAGGTGCTGTAATGGCTTTGACTTTAAGTATGTGTTTGATATGGCATGCATATCTGGAGATCTAGGTCCCAGACAACGAATAACTGGCAATTCTAAGATAAGTTATCCCTCCTAAGATGCTAGGGTTCTATTGAAATGCTTGTACATGGAAATTAAGGCAATTGTCATGAAATCCTTCATATGCACTGCCTGACACGAAGAAGACGGGACAGGAGTAGGTCATTGCTGGGGTTTTAGCTCTTATGTTGGAACTTGGAACAGATGGATTTTTGAGAGAAACTAACTGGCAGGCAAAGAAAAGAATTTGCAATGAGTGGACGTTTGTAATAGTACTAGGCATCACTTACTTTTGACCATTGACAATGTTTTGCAGCATATTCTGCACAAATTTCCTTCTCGTAGTTGGCTAAAATGGGAGAGAAAAAAAAGCAACTCCTCAAGTCGAAGTCACAACATGGTCAATTTATATATTTTATGATTCAAGTGTTTCTATGGTAATTTTTTTCCCGATAACTGTGGTGACCGGGCCAACTTACGCCCACCTCAACTAATTCCACGGGATACCTGCCACCTCCCACCAACAACATGTACCAGGTAACTCTGTGTCTCTGTCCACCAAAACTAGAACAGATGAGAAGAAACATAGTATTTATCTCTACTGGGATTTGAACCGGAGAACCTCATAATTCTCAACTCACTTCATTGACCACTAGGCCACACCCTTGGGTACGGTAAACTTCTTTTCTATTTTATGAGAAAGGTGAAAGTTTCTATGGTAAACTAACTTATGATGGGAAGAACTGAGCATTCAACTAAAAACCTTAAGGTAATCGATAAAGTGAATCAAGACCTTTATAAAATCTCTTGGATGTTGAACACTATATAACTCAACACCCATCCGAGTGGATCTGGGGTTCACAAGAAGACTTTAATATGTATTTATGAGTGTGCGAATGAGCTTGCAAAAGGTTGACTTTAACTAATATCATGTGAAAGGTTGAGAGCATCCAACCCTCTAAGACAATTGATAGAGCCGCTCAAGATCTTCATAAACCCCTTTGGATGTCTTTTAATATGTCGGTGGAGATTATGTAACTCAATCAATATATATGTGCATGATATAGAAAACATAAGAGAATAGAACTTACATTATCTTGATCAATATCTTTAATTATTTCATCAAGATTGAGCTCGCTTAGACCAAATTCTTTGCAGGCTTGCTGAAGCTCCTCGATAGTTATGTATCCACTACCATCTTTGTCAAAGAAAGAGAAGGCTGCTTCAGTTACTGCTGCATTTCTTTAGCATAATAAGTTGCTAAGTTTTAGGATGAATCTACTTTTTTGAATTTTAAATTTCTATTAGATTTTTTTTAGTTTGTTGAGATATTTTAGTTTTTTTTTTGAATATTTGTTATGCAGATTTTCTGTAGATTATGTTTCAAGTTGGCTATTTAACGCTTTCTATGCTTAATAAAATTATTGAGAGACATTTCCAATCAATATTTTCAACCTTTTTGTTGCACCATCTTTGAAAAAACCGACAAGAATTCTTACCGCATCCATAAGATCCTTGATCTCAGACTCCATTAGTTCAGAACCTACTCGCCTCAAACCCTCTTTTAGTTCCTCAAAGGTTATTGTTCCACTATTGTCTGTGTCTAACATTTGGAATAGCTCCTTGAGCCCACCAATTTCTTCTTCTGATAGCCTCTCGGCAATCACCTACAAGTAACAAGGGAATGAGTAAAACAAGAATCAAAGATGTAACTCAATAAGACATTGTACATTGAATTGGAATCGATAGTGACTGGAAATTTCAAAATAATCATCATTTAAATAGCAACAAGAAGCACCACAATCTTAATTATAATTTCCATCCAGAAAGAAAAATCTGGAGGCCAATTCAACAACGATGTCAGCAAAAATTAGGATAGCTCATTGAGTTCAAATTATCATGGTTGTTTTTTAACAGATTTTCACTTCAAATGTCATCAGCAACACATTAACTGAAAGGGAAATAAGATATTTTCAGCAGGATTTATGAGAAAAACCTATAGTTTCTACCCATTTTCTACTCTTCTTTACTACTTTTCTGCATTTTTCTTTTACTTTTAAAACTACATCTAGATCCGATTTCAGTTTCTTTACTACTGAAGTTCTTGGAATCCTCCCTGCAACCCCACAATTAATCTCTCTGCCCTTAACACTATAAAAGTGTGTGGCAAAAGTTGTTCCAGGCAAGGAGAGTTTTCACGATACAGACACACGTAAGCGGACAACAAACTTTTCAAGATCTTACACGCAAAGCCATTTTCTTTAGTTTGTTCATTGCTGAGAATTGCTTGAGGCGTGAAAGAACTGCAGAGTCAAGAGGTTTATCAGGGGTCATTGAGTCATCCACGATCCACGGATGGCCTGACAGTCACAAGAAACAAAAATGTAAACTCATTGTAAAAGCACTTTGTTCTTAAAGGATGACAGTAAGGAGGTAACAGCATTTTCCAGAGCCAAATAAGTCTCGGTTTTCACAACTACAAGGACTTACACAAAACTTCATGGGCAGTTAACCTCCTCTTTGGATTCCTATCAAGAATTCTGCGTAACAAATCCTTTGCACTATCTGAAATTCCAGGCCAGGGTTCAGATTCTAAATCTAGTTTGCGATTCCCATATCAGTTTCTGTAATCAGGAAAACAATAAGAATTATGAGGTAATATGAACATGAAATACGAACTTTATAACAGACTTTTTACTTCCTCCTTAACACGCATAGAGATATGAACCTAACCTGCCCAAAAAGGTGGAACACCGCTAAGTAATATGTACAAGATAACTCCTGCACTCCATACATCTGACTCAGGACCATAATGCTTGCATAAAACCTCTGGGGCAACATAGTAAGGACTTCCAACAACATCCGAAAATGTTTCACCTGATAACAATAAAAACATCAAGGAAGACAACTGTTTACTATTAAAAGGTCAGTAGGACAAATGCAATGACTAACTGCCAAAAAAAGAAGAAGTTATGCAATCAATTATGTCAGGAAGGTTGTTGGACTTTCACATTTGAAAACATCATATCAGCAAGCGACAGCAGAAGCTAAGTGTTAGAGACAGAACCTCAGCAGAAACATATAGCAGTAGAAACTAAAGAAGTCTACTGAAACTTTTCATTCAGTAAGACCAAGTTGAATGGAACAATCGCAATCAAAAGGAAAATGACACGAGACAATTTGAAGAGATACTCGACCAAGACTAGATGGACCAGTAAACAAATTGAAGTTACAAAAGTCATCAGCAGATTGAAGACACGGGGTTATCATTTTGCATGTTCGAGAACACTACGTCAAATGTTTGGCATTGACCAACTTGGTAAGCCATATATCATTTAATCGGAAAACTAGTAATAAAGCGAAAAAAAGGACAATTTTACAAAGAATTTTGCTTATGTAAAGTACTTGTCAGAATTGCACATACACAAATCCTGTTATAATGTAATCAATAAATCTCAACATTTGCCCTGTTATAAAGAAAATCCTGCAGACCCGAAAGTTCAGGAGAAACGAGAAGTGGGAATACCCATTCAAAATAACAAAGAACACTCAATCTTGTTTTTAAAAAGTAATAAACAAAAACGATCAAGATACCATTTACTTGATAACTGATTCTCTTATAATGCTTGTGAAAATCATGAATTCCGATGATCAAGGATTATGCTTACTCCTAGTGAATAAAATATCTTATACCAACACTTAAAAGAAAAGACATGCTTTCCTCTCCCCTACCTAGAGAACATCGACAAACAACAACAATCCCACAAGTGGGGTCGGGAGGGTAGAGTACCATGAGAGATAGAGAGGGTATTTCCGATAAGAGATAGAGAGGGATAGAGAGGGTATTTCCGATAGACCCTCAGCTCAAATAAAGCAAACCAAAGCAATCCGTAAAAGGAACATCGACAAACAGTGAAATGTAGAAACAACCAAAGTATCTTTCTATTAGAAAATAAATCAGCAAACCTGGCTTAAAGAAAACAGAAAGGCCAAAATCAGTGGCCTTGAGAGCAGCATCCTCTTGAGAACTAAGAAACAAGAAATTCTCAGGTTTGAGATCTCTATGCATAACTCCTAATGAATGGCAAGCCTCCACTACCCCAACAATTGTTTTGATCAGCTTAGCAGCTTCTTTTTCACTATACTGTCCTTTTCAACAATCCTTTTGCCTATAGTGTAAACACAGTCAAGGCTTTGGGTTTTATAAGGAAGAACCCAAGAATGCTTAGGTGGGGTTGATAAAGATGATTTCTTTGGCTTGGGAGGGTCTTGTGAAGCTG
This sequence comes from Przewalskia tangutica, assembly GCA_029844215.1. Classification (NCBI taxonomy): domain Eukaryota; kingdom Viridiplantae; phylum Streptophyta; class Magnoliopsida; order Solanales; family Solanaceae; genus Przewalskia; species Przewalskia tangutica. The sequence continues at coordinate 160,914,183 of CM056719.1, forward strand.
AGGAGGAATCCATATCAATGCAATGGAGATGTGGTCCTCTGAATATTGATTCTCAGAGCTGAATTATAAGGGACTTTTCTTGCCTTTTTCCTCTTTCAAGATTTTACCACTCTAGATTCGCTCTCTTACTGTGTGCTGACAGTTTGGTCGGAAATATGAGTGGATGCCTGCGTTTACTCTTTATTTCTCCTTTTGAATGTGAGGATCCTTTGTTAGGATAATTAATTTCAGAATTAAATTTGAGATGTATTTATTGTATATTTAGTTGAAATAAAATCATGATAGAACTAATTTAAAATTAGTTATCTCAGAATTATAGTGTTATTTTATCCCTGTTGGATGGTGAAATAATTATTCTCAAGATAACTTATTTCAGGATTAATTATTCTAGAATAACTTGTTTCCACCCAAAAGACTCCTAATAAGTGAAATAACCCTCAATATAAGAACATTTAAAATCTAACTCCAGTTAGCATATTTTGACCGAATAAAATTGATTCATGTATGTGTACCAAATGCAGCTTTAGTTGCATCCACTAGTGGGATAATTCTGCGTTGCTAATCCTCGTCATCGACTTTACACCTCGCAGACCTGTCGGACCGGAGTGTGTGGCTCCTGGGGTGGGAGTTCACCTTTTTTGGAAAAAGTATGCAGTAGACAAAACATGTTTTTCTAGTGTATAATAATAGTAGCAATACATAACCAGGGAAGTTGATAAGACTTGAGGTAAATTATTAAATTAGAATGTAAAACGTTTTTCTTGGTCCAATAATAACACAAACTACAGGTGAAATAATGTTATCACCATCCTTTCCTTGTCAACTATCAAAACAGAGCGATATTCCTGTAGTAATTACATCTCAGTGACCAATTCCGCAGCTTCTTTATTTGTCCGACACCTTAAAAATGTGTATGATAGGATTATATTGTTGATGCCATCCATTTTGGGGTCAGTTTCAAACTCAGGATCAATGTAAAAGAAAACCTACAAATGCAAGTTGATTAGTGGTAGGAAAAGAAGGATTAATGTAATAAAGAAAGTGGATGGGTTACTTACCGGCATGTCAATCTGCTCTCCTGGAAGTAATCGCTGTTCCTCGAAGCAAAAACACTGTATCTTATTGAAATACACTGCAGCCTGAAGACACAGAGATTTTGTTTGACATTAGAAACTTCCCCCAAAATGGATACATAATACTGCCCTGCACTTACTTATCGAAGCAATAAGTAGGTGGAAGCAACTAGATTAAAGAAACTCTTTTTTAAATATCTTCATTTTGTAAACCACGAGTTGATGATTAAAATGAAAAATATAGAAAAGTTGATGACTATGTTCCTCCTAAGACATGCAATCAATACCAAAAGGATTTCAATACCATCTACTAACTGAAAAAGGTGATATCGTGAGACTAAACCTAGACTTAAAGAGTAAGTTAAAAGAAGTATACACACCTTAATGATCTACGTCTTTTATCATATGAAACATCTACATGAAGTTCAAGAATACAATGATGAGAAACTTTCACTTGCAGAAGAAGAAATTGCAAGTTACATCTCACATTAATCATCTCCGTTTTGGGCCACAAGGAGAAAATAACAATGTCCCTTGAATGGGCAACCCCCTTTCGGATCGACAGCTATTACTCGACTCTTGAAATTCAAAAGGACTAGTTGAAACAATATTCCTAGGTGCTACAAAAACTGCATGCTCAATAAGAGCAGGTCCAGGCAGTAATGGACTCAACAAGCATGATTATAAATTATGACTGCTTTTCTGATGAACAGAGATTAAGACGGGTATTATTTCAATTATACAAGAAATCAAAATATAATTTGAGTTGTCTAGACAGTTATGTTGTGAGAAGCCACCCACATGCTGAAACTTCTTTTGCAGTGACCAAACTACAAATTTTAATGGCGCTGCAATACTATTTCAAATATTATCAGAATATCTAGATGTTGTGAATGAATTGATAATGAAACTTGACTTCACAAGCTTTTCTTAACTGTTAATTCCTAACTCGGACTTCCAGTAGTTAGAGCTTTAACATTTGTTTTTGATAAGGTATAGAGCTTTAACATTTGTTTTTGATAAGGTAGAGAAAGGAAGAGCTTTAACATATTCCTTCAGCTTTTTGGTAGAGCTAATTCAAACATATCACTCTCTTTGCTTCACTTATCAAAGCAGCTAAATTCGAACAACATGCCTTCTGCTATTTAATACGTGAACTCAACAATCGAACATGGCTCTACTGGGTGACTATACAATGAAATTGAAAAGGCACGTCATCATTTTTGTTGCCATTTTATGCTAAATTATTCAGAGCAATGTGATTTCGAGCAAAGTAACAGAACAAAAAAATATAGAAAATTCAACTGTCAACACAAGGGCATACAGACAATCTATACACAGTTCCAAAGAGGGTAGCGAGATTGGATCTTATCCTTCACTTCCTACTTTCAGGCAGATATTTGTTTCGGGCATGCAGGACTCTTTCCTAGTGCTAGTAGTCATGCTACTATTTTGCCTCTTTTTCTTTTCCACTTTTTGGGAAGTTGGGGAAGAGGGAGCTGAGGGCAGTTAAGGTACTTGAGATATAGTTGAAACCACACGTTTGAACAGAGGGAGTAGCACCATGTTGGCAGCAACAGAAATGAAAGGTGGTTCTCAAACATATGACATCATAGGTCAATACTATTTGAGAAAAAAGATATTTTTTGTCTTAATATGTTCTTTTACACTGGGTATGTTGTTGTTGTTGTAATATGTTCTTTTGACATGAGTAGACTCGAAATAGAAGACCTGCTTAATAGAAAAACTATCACTATGATAAGGAATATCCAAAGTTTTAAGATGTACCAAAGAGGAAAGCATTGGAAGTATAACAATTGGTGGAGGGAGTAAGGAGTTCTATCTTCAAGTTCACATACGCTGCTTAAAGTTTGTATTGGGTGGTTAAGAACTAGAACAGGGTGGGGAAAATACACTGATGTATAAACATATACCTTCATGGGGGTTACATTGTATGTTGATACACCTGTAATAGGATTCGAGCTTTGATTTTCAGCAGTGTAAAAGGCAAGGGCGCTCTCCCCTGGTTTTACCTTTACCTGTATCACAAGACAAAAAGAATGACATCTAGTGCAACATAAGAAGCACGCTAAACCTTAAATAGGTTGACTAACTATTTATGAATTATGAGCATAACACATGCTTATAACAGAAAAGGCACCTCTCGCTGTGTTGGAATAAACTTCCAAGGCATTCCATCCGCTACATCAGCATTGAATTGTACAGCGATCTCCCTAATTCCATACACAAGAGTTAGATAAAAAATGTGATACAGAACAGCAAAAAGAATCTTCATTCAAACAAACAACATTAGAAAATCTACTAGCCTCTAATATTGATCACCAAAGAAAAGATAAACAGAGATTAGGAACTTAATTTACTTCTATATTCTGGTGTTTCAACTTCAAAACCACACTCTTGAATGAAAAGACTAGAGTTTTCCATTGCTGAAAATTGGAATATATAACAAGATAGCGAAAAAGCTATCAAACTTCAATCTGACAGTTTTACAAGTTCTCTGTAGTATTTGCTTCAAGAAACACCATATTTTTTACAATTTATCTCTTAGGCAAGTGGACATAAAGAACTTGCTGAGGAAGCACTTTAAGATGTTTTCGTAGTTGCAAAATACGATAAGAAGTATCTACAATCAAGCAACATCTGAAATTACCTAGAAGCAACTCTTCCATCTTTTGCATGCCGGGCAATCTTTTCTTCAACGCTCTGTAAGGTGGTGATTTTTCATCAGTTTAAGAGGACTCCAACAGCCTATCTACAACCAGATGAGCGAAAAATTATAACTTACCTCCCGGCGTTGAACTGTACCTCCATATCCCGTGGCTTGACAGAATCTCCTGTACAGAGGAACTGCAGCATAACTAGCCCCTACCATAGCAAAAACTAAACCCGTCAAGTAATAAAGCATCTTCTTTGATTTCTTCTCCGTTGCAATAGTAGCCTGAGATGCATAATGATGTCGATTCAACATTTTCCAAGACATAGCTGTATTCTGCCCTCTAAAAGGGACAACCCTTTGCAGTTATCAAGTGTAGACTTGTTAAGATCACACTTTGATGTGAAACCTCGACATCCAAAATCAAAGAGTTGTCCATGTCTGAATCAAAGAAGAATATATTGAGAAGCATGGGACACACTCAACAACCACATAAGCCATTACAGAGAACAATTAAGTGAAAAATAAAATAGCTCAATAATCACCTGGATGTGGGAAGCGGATAACAATAATGCTTGTTTAAAGAAAGGAAAACACTGACTCTTCCAGAAAGCCTGAAAAGTGACATCTTCAGTGGAATTGTAAGCTACCCGTAATCGAACACATTCGAGAGCATCTGTAGTAAGAATATATTACACATCAATGAATGTACTGTTACTTTGCTGCTGAAGACTTTTGAGGAAATAACATAAAGCATCTACACTTTCTGTTGACAACAATAAATCTACATCTACAAATTTTCCGATTCCGATGGCAGCATCAATTAAATCGAGGAAGAAAGAAGAGTCAAGAAAGAGAAGAGCTTTTTCGGACAACACAAAGTAATATTGGATTTCCCAAAGCTGAACTAAAGTTGTGTCTCTATCTTTTCTAGAATGGAACACGTGTAGTGCATATCCACCCTCCAATGGTTATTTGATGGATTGAAATGGGCGTTGGATCATTGTTGAGCAGTCCAAAATGGAAATATCTAGAAGAAGGTCACGTGATTTGCAGATAAAGAAATAAGTAGTCAGTTATAAATTTGTTATGTACTATCCAATAGATTTAGGACAAGTGTACAAGGGCCCATGTAAATTTCATTTACTGTTTTTTCTTCACATGGTTTGTATATATACATCAAAGGTACATGAATAAAATACACAAAAAAAATTATCCTATCATCTTCATCAAATTTTATCATGGTATCAGAGCAGTGAAAGCTCGATCCATTTTTTACAAACATATTTCTGTGTCATTCAACCTAAATCAAACATGCGGAGGAAATTCTTCTTCAGGCATCACGGATGGTGGTGATAATAATACGATCACCCAGAATCATCCATACCACCTTCACCCTTCAGATTCACCTGGAATGTGCCTTGTCAATACTGTATTTGATGGCAAAGGATTTCCAGGATGGAGGAGATCAGTGTTGATAGCCCTTTCTGCAAAAAGAAAACTAGGTTTTATTAATGGTACATGTAAGGAACCAGATCTAGCCTCAAATGATCACCCACAGTGGTATTGTTGCAATGGCATGGTCACTGCTTGGCTCCTTAACTCATTATCTAAGGAAATCAAAGACGTGTAATCTACTCTAAAACTGCAAAGGAACTATGGGACAGTTTAGAAAGCAGATTTGGAAAATCAAATGGAGCAAAGCTATATCATCTCCAGAAAGAACTGAGTGTTTTGGTACAAGGAAACTCAGATATATCAGGTTATTTTACAAATTTAAAAAGATTATGGGATGAAATAGATTCCATAAATTGTGATGTGGTTTGCACCTGTGTTTGTACATGTGAAGGAAAAGGAAAATCACTAAATCTATGCAAGATCAAAGACTAATCCAGTTCTTAATGGGTTTGAATGATGTTTATGCACATGCTAGGGTAATATTTTAATGATGCACCATTTGCCTAGCATGGATCATGCTTATTCATTGTTGTTGCAAGATGAGAATCAAAGGGAAATCTCTGTTAATAGTAATATATTTTCAGAATCTTCCTCTTTTATGGTCAGTAACCAAGGAAAAATAACTATAAAGGGGAACTTCAGTTTTCAAAGGTGGAAATAATTTTCAGAAAAATCAGGGATACCAGGGACAAAAATTTGGAAACCCTTATCCTCAAGCACAACATCAAGGTTACCCACAAATGCAGCTTCAAAGACCTACTGTTTTCCTTCCTCAACCATACCAACAGAAATCTGGAAATAACCAGTTTAAGGGAAAGGGGAAGAGAGCAAAATTCAATCCTAATGTGAGCTGCACACACTGCTACAGGATTGGACATGTCATAGATGACTGCTTTAGATTACATGGTTTCCCAGAGGATTTTGAATTTAACAAAGGAAAGAACTCTCAAAACTCAATCAGAGGGAGGCACAACAATATCAGAATTCTAACAACAATTTGCAACGTCTAAGTAGAGAACAAAAGGCAGAGGTTGCACAGATGTTTAAACAAATGCAAATCGAACAAATGGGACAAAGCAGTGTCTCCACAACACCAGATGCAAATGCAATAGCTGGTACTATTCTTAAATACACAGGGGTTTGTTTGTCAGTTTTTAACTCTAGCACCTGGGGATCATAGATTCAGGTGCATCTGAGCATATGTGTTTTGACTCTAACTGGTTTACTTCCTTAACAGCCCTTCCTGTTCCTCTAAGCGTGAGTTTGCCAAATTCTTATAAGTTAATTGAGTTTGCCAAATTCATATAAGTTAATTGTTACCCATACAGGGACTGTTCCTATCTCCTCTAATCTGACTCTGAAGAATGTTCTTCATGTGCCATCTTTCAAATATAATTTACTCTCGGTTAATAGATTGTGTCTCCAGATTCAATGCAATCTTTTATTCACTCCTACTGCATGCATTTTGCAGGACCTTTTACTGAGGAGGGCAGGAGCTTTTGGTGATGTCAAAGAAGGACTGTACTTATTGCAGCCTTCAATTTCTAAGTCTAGTTTTTCTCCTAAGAAAGATGAAATTCCTATATCACAAAGGAATGATTCTCAGTTTATTTCAAGTTCAGTTTCTCATCCTGTTTTTATCAATGCTATTCCAGATGTAATTCTTTGGCATATTAGGCTGGGACACTTGCCCATATCAGCAATGAAACATTTCAATTTTATAAATTCAACATCTCTCTGATTCTGTGTGTGATATTTGTCCTAAAGCTAGGCAAACTAGATCATCTTTTCCTATCAATACAATCAAGACAAAGGGAATTTTTTATCTTATTCATATTGATACCTGGGGACCATATAGACAGTGCACTTATAATGGATATAAGTATTTTCTTACCATAGTTGATGATTTTAGTAGAGGAACTTGGACCTTTTTACTTAGCACTAAGTGTAATGCTTTCCCAATTTTAAAATGTTTTCTTGCCATGGTGGAAAGACAATTCAACAGGAAAGTAAAGTGTATCAGGTCTGATAATGCTTTGGAGTTAGGATCAGGGTCACAAGAGGCATCTTACTTAGCTGAACTAGGTATATTGCATCAGAGAAGCTGTGTTGCTACTCCACAACAAAATGGGGTTGTGGAGAGAAAACACAGACATCTCTTGGAGATAGCCAGGGGTCTGTTTTTTCAATCTAAAGTTCCTATGTCTTATTGGGGAGAGTGTGTTTTGACCGCAACACATCTCATTAATATGCTGCCATCTAGCGTTTTGAAAGGGAAAACACCTCATGAAATACTTTTCAACAAAAAGTCATGTTACCGGTCCCTAAGAAGTTTTGGTTGTTTATGTTCCTCCTCCACTTTGTCTCAAGGAAGAGGGAAATTTGATCCTAGAGCTGTAGAGTGTGTCTTTCTGGGTTATCCACAACAGCAAAAGGGTTACAAGCTTTTGAATTTACAAAGTAAGAAAGTTTTTGTCTCTCGGGATGTGCATTTTCATGAAAACATATTTCCTTTTGCCTCAAATCAGCCTACACCAGCACATCATTTTTCTACTGACCACTCCTCACATCATCTACAAGAATCATTTCCTTTTTCACACTCTAATGAACAAGCAAGTGACTCCAATCCCTCTACAACAAATGATTCATCCAGTGAACCCTCTTCACATTCACCTATACCTAATACACCCAAGAACAATTATTCATCTACCATCAACCCACTTCCACCACTTAGAAGATCTGAAAGGAACAGTCATAGACCATCCTATTTGGATGATTTCATTTGTACTAATGTTTTCTTCACTGATCTCACTCAATCTTGTTTTGCCACACCACCTAGTCTCCCTAAGCACCCTTCCACTCTTCTTACGGTTTCTAAAGAACCCACATCACATTATCCATCTGAACCTGCTACCTATTTAGAAGCTCTATCACATCCTGGATGGAAGGAGGCTATGAATACAGAAATTGAGGCACTTAAATTAAACAACACATGGGATGTAGTTGAATTACCTTTGGGAAAGAAGGATCTCCCTTGTAAATGGGTATACAAGGTCAAACAGAACTCAGATGGATCCATTGAAAGGCTTAAAGCTAGATTGGTGGTAAGGGGATATACAAAGACAAGGGATAGATTATACTGAAACTTTTTCCCCTGTCGTGAAGATGACTACCATCAGATGTCTGTTGGCAGTAGCTATTAAGAAAAATTGGTCAGTTTCTCAGTTGGATGTCAATAATGCTTTTCTACATGGTAATCTAGAGGAAGAAGTTTTTATGAAGTTTCCGCCTGGGGTTACACCACCTACTCCTAACCATGTTTGTCTTCTCAAAAGATCTTTGTATGGGTTAAAGCAAGCTTCACGGCAATAGTATGCTCGGCTTGCTGGAGCGTTAAACTACAAAGGATATTCAGCATCTCAAAATGATTATTCTTTGTTTTTTAAGAAAAATGGTGATCTCATCTCAATTTTAGCAGTCTATGTTGATGATATTCTACTTACAGGAAGTGATGAACAGGAAATTGCTCATATCACAAACTTTCTTCACTCAGAATTCAGAATCAAAAATCTTGGTGACATTCATTATTTCCTAGGAATGGAGATTATCAGAGACACACATGGTTTCATTATCAGCCAGGAAAAATTTACCTTAGAATTGTTACAAGAGTTTGATTGTAGCCATCTTCCCAGAGTGTCTTCTCCACTTGATCCTACAATCAAATTAACTGAACAAACTGATTCAGTAATGGAGAACCCTACTGTTTATAGGCATTTAGTGGGTAGGTTAAACTACCTCACTCATCTGTGACGAATTTGACATTTGCAGTTTTGAAGCTCAGCCAGTTCATGCAAAAGCCATCCCTTTCTCATTTCTCTGCTGCCCTCAGAGTACTCCGTTATCTTCAACTCGACCCCGGACAAGGAATTCTTTTGTCTGCTCATCCTTCTTTTTCTCTCCTTGCAGTTTGTGATGCCGATTGGGCATCTTGTCCGGATTCACGCCGATCAGTGAGTGGTTTTTATATCACACTCGGAGGCTCACCTATTTCTTGGAAATCCAAGAAACAAGCTTCAATCTCACTTTCTTCGGCGGAGGCCGAGTATCGCTCCATGCGAAAAGTCACCGCAGAGCTCACATGGCTTGTTCGCCTTTTTGCCGATTTCTCTATTTCTCCATCACTGCCAGTGCCGATCTATTCCGACAGCCAAGCTGCGATACACATCGCACGAAATCCCGTCTTCCACGAGAGAACCAAACATGTAGAGCTTGACTGCCATTTTGTCCGCCAGCAGTACCTATCTGGCATGATTTCTTTGTTTTTTGTTCCATCGGAGAAACAGATCGCCGATCTGTTCACTAAGCCTTTAAACGGAGCTTCCCATCGGAATATTATGCGCAAGTTTGGGGTTTTATCTCTCCCCTCCAACTTGAGGGGGGATGTTGACAACAATAAATCTACATCTACAAATTTTCCGATTCCGATGGCAGCATCAATTAAATCGAGGAAGAAAGAAGAGTCAAGAAAGAGAAGAGCTTTTTTGGACAACACAAAGTAATATTGGATTTCCCAAAGTTGAACTAAAGTTGTGTCTCTATCTTTTCTAGAATGGAACACGTGTAGTGCATATCCACCCTCCAATGGTTATTTGATGGATTGAAACTGGAACGTTGGATCGTTGTTGAACAACTGTCCAAAATGGAAATATCTAGAAGGTCACGTGATTTGCAGATAAAGAAATAAGTAGTCAGTTATAAATTTGTTATGTACAGATTTAGGACATGTGTACAAGGGCCCATGTAAATTTCATTTACTGTTTTTTCTTCACATGGTTTGTATATATACATCAAAGGTACATGAATAAAATACACAGAAAAAATTATCCTATCATCTTCATCAAATTTTATCACTTTCACACATAAAAAAGCAGGGCCAGGTATTACAACACACATTAATCTAACCAGACTTAACTCATTTACATAACTCATAATGAACGCAGGAAAAGAGCTATCTTTGCAGCTTCTTACTCCTAATTTTAAGCCAAAGAAAGCCTCCACTTAACACAAAAAATTTAAAGTCCATATTAGGAAGCAGAAGCATAAATCTCCCCATTTTCCTTTTTCCAAAATAACTTATGTTACATGTTAGATTTTAATTGAATTGTTTCTTTTGTAATGCAGTCAATTTACAGTTGTCATTAGCCATTTTCAACATCCGAATAATCTATACCCATTTTGTTCTATTCAGGCTATCAATTCACTAACCAAAAAATATAATGGGTAAGAAGGAGCACAAGCAACATTCTTTCGTATTTAGAGGAACTCAACAACTACTACAAAATCGTGATTCATATCTCCTCTCCCCCACCCCCAAAGTCGAAGAATGTTTGAATCTTTTGAGAATAGTTTACTTAATTAACTACAGAACCGAACCAAGAAAACATAAGCAACAATCTTCAACAACCCAATACTAAAAAAGTAATATACAGAATATGTCAAACCCTTGTCAATGAGAAGCTTAGCAACCCCAAGATGATACGGAAACAAAAGCCCAGCAGCAGAGAAACTAAACTCAGGACTAGTCACAGTCTCAGCTTCCACGTCCTTCTCAGTTTGCTCCCAAACAACCTCAACAATGGGATCGGGTTGAAAGGATTTATGTGCTGGGAAAACGGGTACACTGTATCTGACGTGGCTGTTGTGGCACCTAGTCACACTTCCATACCTTACAATTTAACCAGTATGTTAACGGGTGGGTCAAATTTGATCCCAACTCTAACGGAAGGTAATTTTAATCTATAAACCATATTTAGAGGGTAAACTTGACCCTTTTCCCATTATAAATATTGTATTCGCTTGCAGTGGGTTGGATCGGCCCGATCCTGACTCGGCCAATCCCGCTACCTGCCTCGCCCCAACCCTCTTAAAAAAACGGGATGGAAAATGACGGTGTCAAAAATTTCATAAAATTTGTTAATATTATAAAATTACTAATAAAATTATGACTATTACATTAGATAACGATTCTTCTAATGATTATGCTGTAAATATTTTAAAAACTCAATATACTCCATCTTTTTTCGATTTTTTTCATGTTAGATGTGCATGTCATATTTATAACTTAGTTGTAAATGATGACCTAAAACTTTTTAAAAACATCCTTGATAAAGTATAATTTGTTATAAACTTTATTTAAAAAGTAATAAAATAAAAGCCGTAAAGAGTATAAAAAATTGTCACGATTGTGTATTACCTTATAGAAAAATTTCAGAAGAAGTTTCGACCTATAACATTATTATTTAACGCACATAATAAAAATCCAACGGATATGCTTGTAGATGATGATTGGAATAAAATTTTGGAACTTATCACATTTTTAGAGAAATATTTTCTAGCTACTAAGAAATTTTATGGGATTTATTGTCACGACCCGACCCCGGATCCGTGACCGGTGCCTTGACCCGGGCACCCTTGTGACACAACATCAGAGAAAACCAGCGGAATATAAACTCACAATAAACAACTATAATGATATAAAATAGTCCAGCCCAAAATGGCTACCCCAAAAGTACATAAACCAAACGATTCATCCTTAAACAAACCAAGTTATGACAAGACTACGAACCTAAGAATTAGTAACACTATGGCACGACGGGCCGTCGTGCCCTGAATGTACAAAATATCAACACCGAGGAGAACCATACCAAAAGTCGAGCCTCAGAAGAAATGGAGCTCACGACACTGAGTAAAAGATCCTAGGAATGAGGATCTACCACTGCTTTTCACCTGCGGCGTGAGCGGCAGGAAGTCGATGCTGACGTGCAGTATGTAAAGCGGAAAATCGTAGTAATATCATAAGTCAAAAATAATTTGGAGCCATAGATAAAAATCAATTTCCTTGCATTGTGTCTTACTAACAATGAGTAACAAGTATAAAACTTATAAGCGTAAAAATAGGAGGCTCGCGATCAAAGCGATTACCTCGCGTAGTATCGTTAAGCAATCCTACTCGCGGGACTATTTCACCCGCGTGGGTCTTATGGACCGCGTGAGGTCATCCGCCGTCGTGGGACTATTTCACTGCGTGGGACTATTTCACCCGCGTGGATCATGGACCGCGTGAGTACCGTCGCCGTGCGTACTCGCGTGGGACTATTTCACCGCGTGGATCACGTAGTGGGATCGATCCGCAGTCTGCCAGCTCGCGTCATGGGTAGCAAATTCATGGCATAAATAATAACCCGGGGTTTACCCAGTAATAATATAAATATATAACATAGCTCGTCAAATATCATCATAACATATAAGCACTACCGCCTATCATATCATACATAAGCCTTCTGAGACCTATCATATCATAACATAAGCACTACTGCTTATCATAACATAAGCAAGTTAAGAAATCCCCCAACTTATTAACATTATTAATATATCCTCTCATTTTAGTATCCTAAGGCACTAACATGTATCCTTTTAATAGAAAATTCGGAAAATTCAACCCAGTACCATGTCTTCTAACTTTTAAGAAATAACTCTTTTTATACAAAAATTTCAAGATACTAATCACCATAGTATCAAGTTATGATTTCTTCATGACAAGTCACATTTCCTTTTAGAAATATAATAGGCTTCTAAATCAAGTGACTTCATTTCCTTTAAAACCTTAGGCAACGATGCCTAAAAATCAATTCACCTTTCTTAGTTTGAATCCTTTACGTACTTGTTTTAATTAGAGTAAACCTTTCTTTATGAACCTTTCAAGAAAACTAATATAACCAACTTCCCATAAAGTCATTATATTAGTGTTATCCCTTTGTCAAATACATTTTCCCTAAAACCAAGGGACTTATACTTTTGAAATGAAACAAGTAGCATATACTTTTAAAATAAGTGAAAGATATCAAATTTTGTACGTCTACCGTACTACATAGATACAACTACTCATGCTCAAGAGATAGGAAAGTTCCACATACCTAGGGATGTCAGTGGGACGGGTAAATGTGGGTACCGCCCCGCACCCGCTCCAATTGGGGCGGGTATGGGGGATGGTTTGGTGGGTGGTGGGGCGGGTATGGGTATCAAAAGTGCTACCCGCCATGGGTAGTGGGGCGGAGGTGGATTTCATATAAGACCCGCCCGCCCGCTACCAGCAGTACCACCGCACGTACCACCGTATTCGTATCATCTATTAGTTTAATTAGGCTATTTACGAATTTATTTGGCCCTTTCTTGATTTAAAATGTGACTTGAGCTAACTCGCACCGTAATGCACCACGTTTCTTTTTCTTATTCTCTCTGTTCTCCTTTTTTTTGTTAAATATTTTCATTTTTACTGTTTTTTAATATTCATAATATTTTGACAAGGTTTTAGACTTGATATTCGATACACCATAGTGTAAAGCTTCTTTTCTTTTTTCTTTTTCTTATATAACTTTCATTTTGGTGACTAAAACAATTGCTAGACATTATTTGAGCATTTTATTAATGGGTACACGGGTAAGTGGGTATCCGCGTGAAGTAAGTGGGGCGGGCGGGTGGAAGAATTACTACAGTGATGGGTGATGGGGCGGGGTGGGGATGTGTTTTAGGTGGTGGAGTGCGGGTATGGGATACCCTTCCCGCCGCCCGCCCCATTGACATCCTACACGTACCTCTTTGGTCGATCCACTTGCTAAGCTCGACTACATGAAGTAATATTTCAACTATAATAATCGTGATCGTTTGTTAACCTCTAATCTCAAAGTAGAACAATCCGAGTTCAAAGTCACTAAATTCTATGGAAAATTGGGCGTTTCCTTTGTTTCTACTCACTTTGCCACCTTCTCAAGGCGAATTTATCATCCAAACACCACATTTAAGGCTCAACAATCCAACATTTTAAAGGGATTACACCTCGAACTTGGGTGTGTAAAATTACGCCCATTAGGTACAACAATTCACTTAACCATTCTAAGGTAGTTTTTTAGGCTACAACATGCTCATAATCTCTTCTTAACCAATCCTTCATATCCAAACCACATTTCTTACATGCAAGGATTCTAAGTGCATTATTTACTACCACAAGTTCTTTCTTCTTAACATGCAATACTAGAAACTAATTCAAAAGGAAGAAATGTTACCTTAAAGTTTTAGCCAAACTTATTCCAAATATTTTGCTAGCTTAAGCAAGAACACCACCACAACAACATCAACAAGCTAGCCACAAGCTTCCTTCTTGTTCTTAACTTTTCAGATTTTTCCTAAGGCTAGAATTTCTCTTGGAAATGTAGAGAGAAAGAGGAGCTAATTTAGAGAGAGGGAGAGGTTTGAAAGATGACCAAGTCTTGAAGACTTGGTCAATATAAGCATCTGAAAAATCGGATGGGGACACATCACCTCTCGGCCTTTAAAAGAGAAATCGGACTTCCCAAGTTTTTCGCCCCAAAATCCCGCCTCGGCGCGCCATGCCTCTCGGCCATGCCTAAACCTCCGACTCTCACGAACTTGTGCGGCGACTGTTATCTGGCCCGGCCATGCTCAGCGACCTCAGCCATCGCATGCGCCGTGCGCGGCCATTGCCTTTGCACGAACGCATTTACGTCGTCACTGCGCGAACTTGTAACTCCATAACTTTTACTCAGGCGTCCTATCGGCGAGCGGTTGGTTGCGTTGGAATCTGGACTCAGCGAACTACGCCTGGGCCTTTGAAACGCTTAGGAACTCTCGATGTACCGGTCATAACCCGCTTCCAAGTTGACTAAAAACCCGTCGAACCATCCACAACCTATCCTTTAAAAATTTTAAGTCTTACATGCTTTAAATGCGCTCTCATCGTAGTCGAACTACGGGGTATAACATTTATTATCTTAGTATTCCATCTATGTTATTTTATATATCTCTAATATTTTTGTTACTTAATAAATATATGCAAAAATCAACTTATGCTTCAGCTATTAAAAAATATTTTTAAAAAATTAAAAATATGTTTCCTATTCCCACTATTTATTTTATTGGTGTTGTATTAAATTCTACTATTAAAGTAGACGGTTGTAAAACACTTGTTAAAACGATTTACGAAAGCTTATAAATACTTCCAACAGATTCAACTAAAGAAGAAGTTATGTCTAGCATACACATTGAATGCAATATATATATATATATATATATATATATATATATATATATATATATATATATATATATATATATATGTATTACCAAAAACAAAGTGCAAATAATCAATCAATTTATGTATCATCTTCTTCTACTTCGCTGTAACCTTATAAAAGACATCGAACAATTTGAATTTCTAACTTATTTTCTCCGTGGAGCAGAAAGCGACGTCGAACAATTTGGCTAACAAATTCAAATTCCAACAGAAGACCCTCCAGAGATTGTGAGAAAATTAGAAAGAGTATGGTTTAATATGTAATTTTTAATGGCATTTTTACTGCGTGATTTGCAACTTTTAACTACAAAACAAAATTGTAATTTTAAAATTGTATTACAAAATAAATCATATTTCTATTAAAATATTAAATAATATAAGAGACACAAAAGCATCATTGGGATGTTTTTATTCACTATCTTGTTCAATTATTTAAGCGTTTAAATAGAGATATTTTAAAATTAAGTGTCTAAAAATTAAAATCCCCCTACCCGACCCGTCCCTCCAAATCCCGTCCCCTCTTCCGGCGGGACGTGAGATGGGACATGACCTCTTCCCGTCTCACCAAGACCCGATCCAGGCCCCACTCGTCCCCCAAATTATGTCATGTCCCACTTTGACCCACTGGCCCACATACTTAAAACTCAAACCATAATTAAAATATAAATTCATAAATTATATTTGATTGTACATCACCCTTAATTAGAAGTTGAATGTTAAAAACAAATAAATTCTTAATTAACTTATGAACTCAAATTTTGAATTAGTTGAATGTTAAAAACAAATTTTGAGGTTTATCATATGGGGTCTTTCTGGACTTATGATGTGTACTCTCCCCTCCCTTCCCTCATCGAGTACGAGCTCCACTCTGTAAAAACCCTAAGCCTTTAATCTTAAAAAGGGTACATACAACTCTCCATTTCCAACTTGTGGTTTACTCTTTTGGTTATTACTATCATTATTTACTTTTAATCAATTCCTGGGATTTTTGGTGTTATAGAGTTTGGATCGCTCCAATTGGTTTCCCTTCCTACCATTCTTTGTTTTAAGTAAGTTTAGGCCATCAAGCAGTATCAGATGCTATTTTTTGGAAGAATATATGAGATTTGCTCTTTCCATTGTGCATTTTGCAAACTGATTTCAAGGTTGGCCAGCTATTACTTAACTTTGTTCGGTGTTTTAGTGTTGAACACAAAGTAAGCAACTTTTTTTATCAAGTAAAATATTTCATTAATGTGAGTTACACAATTTTGATGTACAGAAATAGTAAACATCTATTACTAGTGCTTAAACTATAATGATTTACAATTCAACAGGCTTAGAAGCCTAACAAGAGTTGTGATAACAACTTCTTGAATCCGTCTTGAATCTTCTGTCTTGGATATTCAGTCAATTGCAACAAGCTCCTTGATCTTGATAATCTGAAACCAAGAGACATTAAATCTCTACTTGTTACAACTGTGTTGAGTCGAGTGTTAGGTCCTTAAGATATTATTGCCCCGTATATCCTTTTACATTTATGGGCAATTGTCTCCCAAGATAAAACAATATCAAACAAATAAGCAAAGTAAACTCAAATGTTTCTCAAGAAGAACCTTTGAGTGTATGAAAGAAGCTTAGAGAGGAAGAGTTTCAGAAAATCTGAAAATGATTGTGTGTAGTCTTCCAATTGAGCCTAAGCCTCAATTTATAGTGTGTGTAAGATGACCTCTCATCTAGCTAACTAATGGCAATCAAGGTCATGTAATGACACTTATTGAGAGGTTATAATTCAAATAATGGTTGAATTCAAGTGCCAAGTAATGAAGGATCAATGCTCCAAAACCAGTCCAAAAGTCAGAAACTTTTCGTCTTTCGTCGACCATTCTGCCTCCGAAGTGTCGCAGCGCTGCGGCTCCTGTGGCCAAACCAACAATTAGCGTCTCGGCTCCGCGACGATTTCCGACTCGTTTCATTTTTTACACGTCGTACACTTCTTTCTTCATTTACCAACGTGGAACACGCGTCATTTGGTCAATAACCGTCCATTCTATGTCTCAAACGTTTCACTTATGTATCAATATCTCTTTTACGATACTTGACACTACGTGTGCACGTGTGTGGAAACGATGTTTTCGACGTGCGAGTCTCGGTGTTCCACATTTAGTAAATTCCAACAAATAGCAATGCCAACTTGACCATATCAAGAGCTATACCATAAAGGGAAACTATTCTCTCGCAACCGCCGAGGCAGGCCTCGATCTCAAAGTAAAGACCACGCCTTTCTCTGCACCTTAGGTATCCATGCAGAACTATATGGGAAGCTATTCTCCTCCTAACTAGAAGCTTTTCGTAGAAGAACTTATGAGAAAACTTTATTATTCCCCACCTCCCAACACAATACATCGGGCTGGCGACTGGTTCATTATGTTTATGAAGTAAAGCTAGCAATCTCTGAAGCTCTAACACCTCCCAGTCTCGAAAATCCCTCCTAAACTTCAAATCCGAAAAAGCATCACCCCCTTGTGACCCCCTTACCTGCTGAACGGACAATTCTTTTTGGCAAGAGACCCTATATAAGCACAGAAAACCTTAACTTTTATCACGAGTCTCCACATCATTTTTGCCCCCAAAAACTAACTCTACTCCCCTCCCCCACCTTGAAGGAAATGTTACCATAGAAATCTTCCCATGCCTTGATAATGTTCCTCCACACAACACACCCAAAAGGCATAGTAATCACATTTGTTCTCCATCCTCCTTCCATTACTCCATATTTGTCCACTATCACCCCTCCCCAATGTGATTGTCCTTCCATCTCGAATCTCCAAAACCGTTTCCCCAAAAGTGTTTTGTTAAAAATCTTCAAGTCTTTAATCCCAAGTCCTTAAACTACTTTATAATCTTTACCTAAACTAGATCTAGGCAGTTCTGTAGCAAAGTCAAACTTCTAATTATGGATGTTTGAGTGTGAATTAATTTGAAACATTTGATTGTTAGATACTCGTGGAATTGCATAAATGCAGGGTAAAGCTGCGTACAATAGACTCTTGTGGTCCGGCCCTTCCCCGAATCCCGCGTATAGCGGGAGCTTAGTGCATCGCCCCCCCAAAAAAAAAAAAAATGATTGTTAGATGCTATGGAAATCTATTTTCTAACTGTGGTTCCTTTCTTCTTCTCCTCAGAGAAAACACGAGAAAAAGGTAATTAACAATGTTTGGTGTAGTGTTCCCGAACCGAAGCTTCCCTATGGATATCTCCACCTTTGCTCAAATAGACACCACCCATTGGGTCCTTGACATGAACACCTTTGTTGGTGAGTTCCAAAACCAAAACTCAAAGACAGTTCCAAAACTTTTTCACTTGACAGTTTTAGTGTTACTTGTGCAGGGGAAGCATATGATTCAATTCGAGAAGTCTGCATATTCCTCATCAACAACTTCACACTACCACCAGACAAGGCCCTGGCTGTGTACATCCAATCCACTGGCTCGCCTTTCCTATTTTGTGGTGCAGTCACGGTGACTCGACCCTCTGCCGTGCTGTCTCTTCCTTGGCCAGAGCCCGGTGGCCAACTGCAGCTGACTTCTGATGCAACTCCAATCTCTGCCAAGATAGGTGTTTCAGTTGAGGATCTTGCAACACTTCCCTCCCTTGATGTGGCTGCAGAGCAGAAAATCGAGAGGTTGGCACTGAAAGTTGGTGAGAATTTGTTCAATTTTATGCAGTCATTTTGTGGGGTGGATGGCAGTAAGCTGGTGGTTCCTATGGATATATTGGATCGCTGGTTCAAGAAATTCCAGGAACGAGCAAAGCGAGATCCAGAATATTTGAAGGGCTTCGCTTTGTAGTTACATTTACATGTATGAAGGTTCCTCTGTTTTTACTTTGTCTGACTGTGATGAGATTATAATGAATTAATTTGTGGTATGTCATTGTCAGTATTTGGTTAAAACTTTGGCCGGCAACCGTTGTCTAATGCTGGATTTTAGAAAAGAGAGTTTCAATCTTTATCATTTTAGTTCCATCAGAAGAGTGTATTAAAGCAGCTTCTTCTGTTTGTTGTGCTGATTATGTTCAGAGCTTGTGTTTGAAAGGAAAGAAAATGAAAAAGGAGCAGCAAGGAAAATTTAGGAAACTCCTTTTTCTGGTTAAGTGTAATATCTTCTTAGAAAGAAGTATCCCTGCATTAGGCTTCAGGTAGAAGCATTTGACCCTGCAATCTCCATATAAGTAGTATTAGTAATATTTGAAAAGTAAGTTGATATAGGAAATAGGGTATGTTGCCAAGTGCTGTTATTAGTTATACAAAACATCAAAGTCACACTATATTGAAATGACAAATGGTTAACTTAAGCATCATGTTCATGTGTGATATGAAACTCTCCACTTGCATGAACTTGCTTAACTTGTTTTTCATACTCATCTTCTTCCTCTTCCTCTTCTTCTTCTATGGTCTCTCCATCTTCTTCTTCTGTTCCCCAGCCAAAGCCCGGAACAGGCCTTGATGTAGGTGGTGGATTTCTTGCCTCTGTTACAATTTTCATGATCTCCTCAACGGTCTGAAGGGAAAATGTTGGATTATCTCTCTTGTAGTATACTGCTTGAGCTGATTCTGTTAGTTCTTTTGGCAAGCTCTTCAAGAACCATGGGTGGTTCTTGATCTCTTTTAGTGTGATTCTCTGCACAACATCTATATATATTAGCACACAGCCGTGTACGCAGAAATTTTGTATAGTAAGTTCTGTCAATAAGAGAACAAATGAAAACGACTTCGTTATTTGCTTTCTTGTCTTAAAATTTCATGATGAATGTAGGATTAATTATAAGATTATTAATTGCAAACTTAAATGAACCATACCCTGGCAGGACTGGCAGTAAATATGCGAGAAAGAAGGTGCTTGCAATCTTGAGATATGTGTACATAGTCTGGTATTTTGTATTGAACACCCATTATTCTCTGTAGAACATTTTAAATAAAATTAGAGGGGGGAAACAGCACCATTTCTTGGTGTGAAATGGAAATTAATAGACTAATCATTAAGTGCAAGAAAAAAGAAAACTCAACTGAAATAGTTTTTCTGAAATTCTTGGGATCATCTGGATCCTCAAAGGGATATGCTCCCACCAACATGACATATAGAGTCACTCCACATGACCATACATCCGCCGACTAATAAAAAGAGAAAGCATTATTTTCTTTTAAGAAAAAAAGTAAGAATAATTAACTACTCCCTCCGTTCCAAAAAAAATTAACTTAGTTTGACTTCACACAAAGTTTAAGAAATAAAGAAAAAAAATTGAAATGTGTGGTCCAAAATAAATCTTAGATATTTGTGTGATTGTTAATGATCTCATAGAATTAAGTTGTTTCTAAATATAGAAATGAGTCAATTTTTTTGGAATAAATTAATAAGGAAAGTAAGCCAATTTTTTTGCGACGGAGGGAGTAAAATATATGAGAACTAATAGATGTGATTTTAACAACTTGATAAAGGAAGATTAGGTATAATTTACCAATAAAATGAGATAAGATGTTGAATTAACTAGTTAAAAGGCAACAAATAATAACTTCAAGGATAAGGTCCAATAATGCTATTGTGTATTGTTATCTGAATTTTTTATTTTATATAAGTCCCCATCACATAAAGATATTATAATCAGACTTCAATCATAAGAAGCTAACAATTTTTAAACGGAAAAGAACATGGCGCCACATGCAAACTTTATGTAGTTTATACCATGCTCAAGTGGGGATTTTATGTACAAAATAGCATGGCGCCACATGCAAACTTTATGTAGTTTATACCATGCTCAAATGGGGATTTTATGTACAAAATAATGCATTAATTCGTGCATTTTGTTGAAAATATTTATTAAACGTGAAATAAAGTTAATCCTATTTAATTATGACTCGAACAATTGAGCATATTTGCGTGTGGGAAACCTTGTTTTCACACATGTGCACACGTAATGCCAAGGATCATATTTCCTCAATGGAAGAGATATTGGTACAAATATGAATTGTTTGAGACGTAAGGTAATAGGCGGTTATTGACCAAATGGCGTTGATTTCACGTTGGTAAATGAAGGAAGAAGTGTCTGATGTGTTTAAAGATGAAAGCGAGTCCACGGCGCTGGCTGCGGGGCCGCGGCCAACTCTGCGAGTTGTGGCGCCGCGGTGCCTCCCTGCAGGGTCGCGGCTCCAACTCTCTAAAGTTGTGGCGCCGCGGTGCCTCCCTGCAGGGCCGCGGCTCCAACTCTCTGAGGTTGAAGCACCGCGGCGCCTCATCTGGTCGCGGCGGCTGGTAGTCGAGGCTGCGACGGAGGCGAAAAAACATGACTCTTGGTGGTTTTGAGGCATTAAACCTCTATTACATCCCAAATGAATTCGGCCATTATTTGGTGAATTAACACTCATGTCGAGCCGTTACATGATTCAATGTCGTTACATTACATGGGCGATTGGAAAGTCGTCTTCTCAACACTATAAAATGAGGCCTTTGGCTCGTTTGCAGAACACACTTAACACGTTCTCTAGACAATTTCCAGAAATTGTTCTTCCTCTTTAGCAATCAAACACTCTAAGATCTTTCTTACCTATAGCGAACTCTTGAGTCTCTTTTGCTCATTAGTTTGGTTGTTGTTTTATCTTGGGAGATAAGTTGTCATTACTCCGTTGAAAGGAATATACGGGGTAATATTATCTTAAAGAAGGATTGATCGTCAATCATTTCGTGAGACAAGTTTCCTTGTTCACGTTGGTTGTTATTGTGACTTTTCTCGTTCCTTGTTATTACGATATATTCCAACAAGTTTAAGATAATATTGCTTTTCAACAACAACAATGTCTGTGAAGATCAACTCAACGTGGAAATTTCAACAGCTCAAGGCAATTTCAATGCGCCTTCAACTCGCTTTTGACACTACTAGTGTAAATCCTGCTACTCGAGGCAATGACTGCGCCTGCTCACTAATGCGGGCATTCCAAATGCCTTCGACTGCTGCATTTACAAGCGATGTCGACCTTCGTTTGGCACAACTAGTGCCCACTACTTCTCGGCGTTCACAACCATATCGCTGCTCAAGGCGCTCGCGATGTCTATGCTCGCCGCGGTATTCCCAACACCTTTACTATTGGTCGAGTGCGCTCCGACACGTGATTTTCACCATGAACGTCCTGAAAAGTTCATGGGTGCACACTTCAAGCGATGGCAGCAAAAGATGTTGTTTTTCTTGACGGTTATGAGACTAAAGCGTTTCCTAACCGAAGACCCTCCACAAGTTGGGAAAGACACGGACCCTCAGCCAAATGATGTGGCGGGAGGGGGCAAGGTAACCGTGTTGATAGCGACATGAAGATGGTTAAGTGATGCGTGGAAACACGGTGATTTCATGTGCGAAACTATATTTTAAACAATTTATGCGATCCTCTCTACCACGGTATCTTTGTCAGTTGAAACCGCCAAGACAATTATGGGACAAACTACAAAAGAAGTACAACACCCAAGATGCGGGTAGTAAGAAGTTCATCATTGGGAAATTTCTGAAATTTCAAATGATGGACAACAAAAGTGTGTCATCTCAAGTCCAGGAATTTCAAATGATTCTTCATCACCTAGACTTGGAAGGATTGAAGCCCAACGAGCAATTCTTGGTTGGGGCGTTAATCGAGAATTTGCCTCCCTCGTGGACTGAGTTTATGAATTACTTGAAACTCAAAACGAATGAGATGACCTTAGACGAACTTATTGTCACCGATTGATATTGTGTATATATCTTTATATTTCACTTATCATAATTTAACAAATTGTTTGAGAGATCGAAAAGAGAATAGACTTCTTCTATAACGAAGGCTAAAATCTCTAAGAGTAATATTTCGAATACCAAATGTCTGAAAATACAAAAAATATGTTACCTTGCCATCATATTCTCTACGAGAGAGAACCTCTGGTGCAATATAAGCCGGGGTTCCAACAGTCGATTTGGGTCGTGAATGCAGCACGGATGACTGTTATGATTAAGGTTATTACATCAATAAGCAATTAATATTAATTAGAAGTTGATAATCACATTATATTGTATATTCTTTCAATTGCTAGGATCCTGCAAATTTAATGAGTATTTTAAGGGATGTAGAAAGTGTATGTTTATTACCTTGGAGTAACCAAAGTCACAAATTTTAAGGCGAGGTGCTGGACTTCCATCTAACAGTGTGTTTTCCAATTTCAGATCTCTGTGGCATATTTGCTGTACAATCCCCAGTTAAGTCTTTACAAAACAGAATTCACTTCTCCCAGGTAGGATTTCAGAGACAAAAACAAATAACGTATAGCTCATATTGTTGCAAAATTGTATATTATCATCTAAAATAGATATGACTAAAGACATGGCCGTCTCAAACATTTTGGGGTCCTGTTCTAATTCGCAAAAGTGGATCCGTCTCAAACATTTGGGGGCCTCTTCTAATTCGTAAAAGTGAGTCCTTAATTGGACTAAGACCTGCGAATTATAAGCATTTACAGTAAATTCTGGCTAATATTACTTAATAAAAAAATGAAAAAGGGACCCTAAAATTTTTCATTTTTCGAGGGCCCTGTGTGGTAGCACACCTCGCACCCTCGTACGGGTCCAAAGACGGCCATGACTAAAGAAACACGTCTAGACAATCAAATCATACCATGTTGTGGCAGTAGTGGACTCCAGAGATCAACTGTTGAAAAAAGTAGCGGGCCTGAAATGTAAATTTAAGAAAAAGATGTATAATTGATGGAATTTACATATCCATGGTAAAAAGGATGAACAAATTTAGTCATGATATAGTTTAATAATGAATGAAGTATTGAAGTGTGTAGGGTACCTCAGGTTCACTGAATCTACCAGCTTGACAGATGCGATCAAAGAGCTCTCCACCAGCTGCATACTCCATTACTATCGCCAAGTGTGTTGGTGTTAAAACCACCTATATATGTAACACACACTAGCTATATTATTGAATCCTAAGAAAAAATATAATACTTGATGCAAATCAAAATGATACCTCTTTGAAACGAATAATGTTAGGATGGCGGAGTGATCTGTGATTTATGATTTCTCTTGCCACGTTCTCATCAATCTACAAAACATATATAGGAGGAATATTAATGAATAATAGATAGTAATTAGCAGTATTACAAATAAATAATATTACCTTGCGGCCACGCTCAATGTATTTCATGGCAACAAGCTGTTTAGTTTCTTTATGGCGCATAAGCCTGGCCACCCCAAAATTCCCAGATCCCAACTCCTTCACTACTTCGTACTTCTGCATCTTGGCCTAATTCTGCTTGTACACTTGCTTACGTATACTATATACTATATATGATGGATCAAGTGATCTGTGTACGTAGTAATTATAATTTCAAGTATGGGCAATGTATATTGCTAAATGATTGATGACTGATCAGATGTATTTATAGCTAGCTAGTTAAAGAGTGGGATGAGTTTATGACTTAGATACAGTGGACAACAGAAGTGATAAACTGGCAACTGGCATATGAAAGGTAACAGTTCAAACCTTTTGATGATTCATTAACACACACACTGAAGAAACACAGAGAAAGGCAAGACCACGTGGGGAAGAGTAGAACATAAATGGCCCATGGTATGGATTCCACTACCTTGGAATTGCAAGTTTAAATCACACCCTCCACTTCCATATAAATACTTATAAAACTAATGGCACGCAATGTTAAATTATATAAAATCACAATTTAAATTATGTAGTTTGATTAAATATGTAGTTTAAGAAATTAAAGAATAATTTTGAATCTTATAATCTTTAATTAAAGATCTTTGGGGTCATTTAAATCTTCTGGTCATAAACTTGCTAAAATTTACTAAATTTAAAAAGAGACACTCTTTTGAGACTATCAAAAAGGAAAGTAAACACTTAAATTGAGACGAAGGGGTAATACTAAACTAAGTATTTAATTTGATCAGTTAGAAATGCAAATGTGTATATAAAAATACTCATTTTTTTATTCATTGCATGATTTGTTGTAAACACTAGCAGCTGGTAAGTTTTAATTTACTCCTCCCTCGTACGGCATATGCAAAGTAAAAGGATATTCTGTAGGCGTTTGGACAATATTTGATTAAAGTTAAAAGTACTAGTACAATAACAATATATTCTGTGAAATCACACAACGTAAGGTTTGAAGAGGATAGAGTGTACGTAGAGGCGGATCCAGGATTTGAAGTTTCCGGATGCCATCGTCATTCAATCAATTTGAGGCGAATTCGGATTATTCGTCTTTTCGAGCTTTGATTCGAGTTATTAAATCTTTTTCTATAAAACATTTATTTATAGCAATATACAGAAGAGAAAAGCATAAAACTTTCAATAATATTACAACCTTTATACATAAATGTACAAAACTCATAATCAAGATTACAACTTTTATACGTAAATGTACAAAACCCACAAGCAAAATGACAACTTTTATAATAAATGTACAAAACTCACAAGTAAGATTACAATTTTAACACAAAAAAACATTTTTGTAAGAAAAAAAACTCAAAAGAAATCAAGAAAGAAAGACGAAAAGATCCTTATAATGGGTCAATGGAGAAAGCAGCCGAATGGGATTTTGGCTTTGCATCAATGAAGAGGGTTTGTTTAGTTGATGAGAATTGAGAAGAGGGTTTGTTTCTTTGATGAGAATTGAGAAGAGAGAGAGGGTTTGTGTCTTTTTTTTAATGAGAAGGAAGAGAGGAAAACTTTTATTTTTAACTTTAAGAAATAAAAAAGTCAAAGATTAATAAATTAAATTAAGTCAACAACAATTATAGAAATGAGAAAAGAGAATATAAAGTTAATGGGAAATTAGGAATTGTTTTATATTCACTTCTCTGTCCAGTCACGTTGCTACTGCTCATTGTTGTCTGTTGAGCAGCAAGGGTTAAAAATAAAAAAGTGCAGCATGCAGCCGCTGGGACTCAATCCCGTGACCAGAGATCAGGAAGCAAAGTCTCTGTCCACTGGCACCAGCTGGTTAGTTTGTAATGGGGGTGTCACTTTAAATATTTGTACATTTCTGTATATATATATATATATATATATATATACTGATATACACAGGGTTTCGGGTGAGGCTTGGGATGGCGTGGCACCCCCGACCCTTAATAGATCCGCCCCTGAGTGTACGCAGACATTATCTCTACTTTGGTAGGTATAGTGGTTACTTCCGAGAGACTCTCGGCTCAAGACATAAAAAGTTAAAAGTACTAGTAGTTGAAATTAAAGTTGAACAAAAAAAATTCACCAATATTTTAAATGTTAAAATTCAATATCTGCAAACAGTATTAAAGGGCAGTCCGATACACTAAGCTCCCGCTATGAGCAGGGTTCGGGGAAGGGCCGGACCACAAGGGTCTATTCTACGCAGTTTTACCTCACATTTCTGCAAGATATTATTTTCACATCTTAAACTTATGACCCTTTGATCACATGACCTGCAAACATTACTATAGATCACAATTCACACCTCAAAGTTGAAGAGTTCATATGTTTTGGATCTCCAAAAACGCCGCTCTCCAAGGAGGATAGCTAGTGCTCATGTACTTTGACTTTTAAGAGTATATATTGCTTTTCTGCTAAGCTACGTATACATGCACGACTCTCTCATAATAAGGAGTCTTATTATTTGGTCGTTCTTTAAGCTTCAATTCTTGAACCATAATATAACTGTATATGAATCTGAATCTCAACATATTCAGATGTTACCAACTCATTCAAGCTTTATGTTTCTTTAACGGGAGGAATCTAGTATAGCAATTTTAATGACAAACTAATATTCTTAAGATTGATTTATTATAACTCGCTAATCAAATTGCTGTTCTTATGGAGAGTAATATTGATAAGTTTGTTATCCTATGTTTTTTGATGATTTGTCAAACATTCGAAGAACCAGATAGGGACCAGATATGCTATTCGTTTCCTTGGTTGTTGTGCAGTATAACTGTAAAGTTGTACTGTTCACTGGCAAAAATACAGCTGCACAGCTGCAACTCGCTAGTGGTCAAATCATTGTCCCTATCTCCTCACACATGCTCCCCAATATATATATCACAAAGGTTTAACTCAACACTTGAAAACCTAAAGTCACACTTTTCACAAGTGCAGCCGCCACAAATCTCCAAGTGCTCTCAAGAACAAAGTTGTTACAAACTGAAAGACCAGATCTCGATACTGAAGATGTCTAAGTCTTTTAGTTTGTTTTGAGTCTTTGTCATTTTGTTCTTTATTATAATTCTACACTACTTTCAAGAAGTGTCATAGTAGAACAGATTTCAACCTTTGTTGATTTGTGTTCTTGGCTAGAGTTAGCCAAGATTTGTTGTTTTGCAATAGAGTTATGGTAAATGACTTACAATAGATGTATTGTAAAGGGTGAGGGATTAATAGTTTAATTCCTAGGTTGTAATATGAAGTTGCTCAGTTAGTGTAGATGAAAATCCTACTTGGTAGGTCGTGGTTTTTAATCCATTGAGCAAGGAGTTTTCCACATAAATATTGTGTGTTATTTACTTTGCTTTTGTAAGGAACAAATAGAGATCCGGTTCTCTATATTGTTTGGTGGACTCTTAGTTTCTATCAATTAGTATCAGAGTATATGTTTTCTAAAGGTTAACATCTAGAAAAGATCTCTCTCATAGTTGCTCTACCAAACTTAAAGGAAGAACAATTTACCACAAAACCACCAAGGTTCAACGAAAAATATTATGGGTGGTGAAAGACAAGGATGCACAATTTCATCATGGCTGAAGATTCTGAGTTGTGGGATATCATTTGTGATGGTCCTCATATTCCTATGAACACGGATCTATCTGGTTTTACAACTACTCCAAAGTCAAGAAAAGAATACAACGATATGGACAAAAAGACAGTGGAGAAGAACTTTAAGGCCAAGAAGATCATTGTCTGTGGTATTGGACCGAATGAGTACAATCGTGTCTCATCTTGTGAAACTGCTAAGGAGATCTGAGAATCTCTCCAAACGGAACATGAAGGAACCACTCAAGTAAAGGAGTCAAAGATAGACTTGCTCACCACAGAGTATGAGTTGTTCAAAATGACAGAGGATGAGTCGATCAAGATATGCATACCAGGTTCACCTCTATAATAAATGAGCTTCACTCTCTTGGAGAATCATTTCAACTAACAAACTGGTCAGAAAATTACTTGGTGTCCTACCAAATTCTTGGGAAAGCAAGGTAAATGTCATATACGAAGCCAAGAACTTGAAGACTCTAACCATTGATGAGTTGATCGGTAATCTCAAGACTTACGAGTTAAAGAGAACTAAGAAAAATCTTGAAAAGAAAGAGTAAAAGAAGGAGAAAAACATGGTTCTCAAGGCTGTCAAAAGTGACGCAAGCAGTGACAAACCTGATATGGCATACCTCACTCGTAGGTTTCAAAAGATGGTTAGAAGGAATGGTGGGATCCCAAGAAAATGAAGGTCCAGCAGAAACTTCAAAGGAAATGACAATTGTTGCCACAAGTGTGGGAGACCCGGTCACTTCATTAAAGAACATCCTCTTCACAAGCAGGACAATCAGAAAACAGTACTGAAAAAGCTGCTAAGAGGAACCTGATCCCCTATAAGAAGTTCAGGAGAAGAGATACAATTGATGACATGGTAAAGCAAGTTATTGCTACTTGTGGAGACTCATCCAGTAAATCTGAAGATGATGATGACTAGGGTGATACATTAATGATGGTCATTGATAATGAACCTTCTGAATATGAGTCAATTTTTGCACTCATGGCCAAATCTGATGTTGATGTTGATTTTGACAAGAAAAGGTAATTTTCTTGATGTTTAGAAAAAAACTTGATTTACTCTCAAAAGAAATTAATGTTATTGGCACAAGTGTTAATCGATGTTTATCATGTTCTTATTAAAGAAAAAAGTGATCTTAATGACTAAATTAGTGATTTAGAATAAGAGAGGGATATTTGGTAGGTTTCATTGTAGATTTGAAAGAACATATTGATGAGGTAGCTAAAAAAACATCTTGTTAGAAAATCAAACAAAAAAATAAATGAATAATCCCTCTAAAGGAAAATGTGTAACTAGTGAGACTTAACTGGAGCTTGAGAATGAGCTTAAGAAAACTAAAACGAGTCTCACTACTGAGATAGAGAATAACATACAACTTCAGAAATTTTTTAAAAAGAGTAAAGTTGATTTTAATAACTCACTTCATTGGACACAGTCCTTTGATATAAGTACCTCATGTACAAAGTAAAGGTGAGGGTAGGCAAATGCTTAGTTTTGAAAATGAAAACTATTTATAATCTCCACAACAAATATGTTACTATAACTAAAAATGGTTGTGCACTCGATGTAGTCGGACTAGTCATTACACTACTGAGTACATGCAAAGCCAAATTTCAGTCATTCCAAAAAAATAAGAATTTTGTTGAAAAATAACTCAGAGTTGAGGGAACTGATCCTCGTAAAAAGAAATATATATTGTCGGCAAGGACTAGAAGAAGTCTGATTCACCTATTCTATAATATAAGGGATCCAAGCTGGCTTGGGTTCCCAAATATAATCATTGATTTTGTTTGCAAGAGGAGGCAGCCAAAAATAGTATATAGATAGTGGTTGCTCAAAGATATGGCTGGTAGAATAGATGATTTCCTCTCACTCAAGGCCTTTCAAGGTGGGAGTGTGTCCTTTGATAATGACAAGAAAGGATACATTCTTGGTGTTGGCAAGATTGAAAAGACACTTTCACATGCAGTTGAGAACATGTACTATGTAAACGAATTGAAGTATAGTATTTTAAGTGTGCTCAAATCTGTGATAAAGGAAATGAAGTAAAATTCTTATCATGTTTTTGCACTGTCACCAATCTCAAAACTGGTGAAGTGATTCTAGTAGCAAAAAAGTTCAAGAATATCCCTGTTGTAGATTTTGATTCTTTAAATGATAGTGACTTGACATGCCTAAGTGATATGGATGATAATGTTGAGCTATGATACAGATGACTGGGACATGCAAGTTTCTCCTTGCTAAACAAGCTTGTTGCAAAGGACCTAGTTTGTGGGTTGTCAAAAGGCCAAGTTCAACGATCATAAGGCATGTGATACTTGCATAAAAAAAAACACGCAGATCATCCTTCAAACCAAAAAAAAAAAAGTAAGTACCTCAAGGCCACTTGATCTTCTTCACATAAATCTTTATGGACTAATGAGGATCCCAAGCAGAGAAGGAAATAAGTATATATTTGTTATTGTTGATGATTACTCCAGGTTCACTTGTACTCTATTTTTAAGAACCAAGGATGAAATTTTCCCTTTGTTTGTTGTCTTTGTGAAACAAATTCAGGTGAAACTGGAAAATAACATTGTGAGTGTTAGATTTGATCATGGTATTGAGTTTGACAATGCCAAGTTTGAAAGGATTCATCACGCCCGAACCCGGGCAGTGGTAGTGCCTACACAGGCACCCTTCTACCTTAACAATACAAGTAAGCTGCGGGCGAAATAACCTCTTTTTTTAAAACAAGCGTCGTGCGAGCAAAGCCGACAAGGCTGCCATATATACATAAACAAAAGACACTGCGTCGTGAGTCCAATCCAGCGTATGAATACGGACCTGCAGGAGTTAAAGCGAAATATGGCGGGACAAGGCCACCGTACCCATGTATACAAAGCACATCTTGAAGGATATATACCAAAAGATAAACTCACAGGCGGAGGAGCTATCCAAAAATCTGGCGAGGATCTACACTGCCGATCACGAATGCATTACTAAACTGCGGCGTGAACGCGGCCGAGGTCGATGCGAAGAATGTACCAAGTATGTGAGCGATAAGTATTGTAATAAAATCATAGCGATCTAAATAACACGGGAGACATGTATGATATCCGACCTACTGATCATAACACATGCGATCATATCAAGTCGAGGGGCGCAGCCCTCAAAGTCATTACTCGATATAACCGTGGGTCTCACGCCCGTAATATCAATCGTGCGTGGAATCCTTCCTCAGCTGTGATCCGTGATGTAATAGCACCAATAAGGATACATGAACACAAGTCCGCGTGTCCTCGATACCTCGTGGTCCCGTGGCGGAATCCCGCTCGTAAAGCGTGACCATGGGTAACACAAACAAATCAGGGGACATATATGATAATCAAAATACAACACATTGTGCCTTACTAACAATGAGAGTAAGCGATGGTATCCTTACAATATAAACTAGAAGCTCGTGATCAAGCGGGACCGTCCGTCGCGAGATCATTTAGCAATCATATTCACAGGACTATTTCACCGCGTAGGTCGCGTGGACGCGTGAGGTATTCTCGCGTAAATTTGGACCGCCGCGTGGGACTATTTCACCGCGTAAGCCCTTTCGGACCGCGTGAGGTATTCTCGCCATAGGACTATTTCACCGCGTAAGCCCTTACGGACTCGCGTGAGGTATTCCTCGCGTAAATTTGGACGCCGCGTGGGACTATTTCACCCGCGTAAGCCTACGGACTCGCGTGAGGTATTCCTCGCATCGTGGGTAGCAAATCCACGGAATTATGCAAATGCCACAAATCAGGAATGACCGAACGATGATATACCAATAGCACAACCGCTATTTCCCGACACATAGGCAATTCTCGATTAACAAGCCCAGTACTTATCACGGCATACTTAGACAAATTCTCAATTTATCAAGCCAAAGTACTAATCAAGGCATACATAGAATAATTCTCTTTTAACAAGCCAAAGTACTTATCAAGGCACACTTAGACAAATCCTCAATTTATCAAGTCAAAGTACTAATCAAGGCATACATAGAATAATTCTCTTTTAACAAGCCAAAGTACTTATCAAGGCACACTTAGAATAATTCTCTTTTAACAAGCCAAAGTACTTATCAAGGCATACTTAGACAAATCCTCAATTTATCAAGCCAAAGTACTAATCAAGGCATACATAGAATAATTCTCTTTTAACAAGCCAAAGTACTTATCAAGGCACACTTAGACAAATCCTCAATTTATTAAGCCAAAGTACTAATCAAGGCATACATAGAATAATTCTCTTTTAACAAGCCAAAGTACTTATCAAGGCACACTTAGACAAATCCTCAATTTATCAAGCCAAAGTACTAATCAAGGCATACATAGAATAATTCTCTTTTAACAAGCCAAAGTACTACGTGCGTCATTCCTTTATAAAGACTCCTTTACATGTAAAGCCCCAAGATACTAACACCGTAGTATCGGCGTGTCTATTTTTCAAAGTAAGTTACTACACTTTTAGAAAACTCATTTCAAAGCTTGAAATCAAGTAACTCCAAATTTTCACAATCTAGGCAACTTATGCCGATTTAATCAAAATAGACAACTTTCTAAACCTTCCATAAAGCCGTTATAACCAACTTCCCATAAAGCGTTATAACCCTTTTATGGTTTTAGGCGTATCCATTCCTTGATAACCAAGAGACTTATACTATTAAAACCAAGTATCACATACTTACAAATCAAGTTCTTAACTTTCAAAATACTTCAAGTCTCTTGTGGTTAGAAAACAAGTTTTCTTCTACTTTTAAACCTCAAGTAACTTCACCCTTAACGCAAGTTACTTCTCTTAAATCATGTCATTTCTCCTCTTTTAAATCAAATAAGTAAATCACTCCTTTGACTCACAAAGTCATTATAATGACCTTTAGGTTTTAGAACTAAGGCACTAGCCAAAGATTTGGAAACCACTTCTTTTCAAGTCTCTATGTACTTTAAGAAAAATACCTTCACTTTTAAGAATCCAAACTTCCCTAAGGAAATGGATTATACTACTTATAATTTAAACATCAAAGTACACTCGAGGAAGTACATAGAACAAATTCTATTTTAGGCAATCCAAATACAAGCAAGGAATGGATCATTCGAGAGTAGAACTTACTTTCTTTATTCTAAGGAATCATGCTAGAAGAGGAGATAGTTCACATACCTTTTAGGCTAATATCCACAAGCTAAGCGAATCGCCGTAATGCGTAGAAGTGTCCTATAATGGTCACAACAAGACTATCGACTTCTAGTCTCTACGTAGAATAATACTAAGTATCGGTCTACAATTCTACGGAAAATCAGGCGCCTCCTTTGTTTCTACTTACTTTGCCACCTTTTCAAGGCGAATACAATAACCAACAAGCCACATTTAAGGCTCGAACAACAACCAAACAAAGGGGATTACCGCGCCTGATACGTGTAAAATTCCGCCCCACAATTCATCTGAAATAGTGAATATGCCAAAGCCATTCTCGACGACCTCTAGAACAACACTAAGTCTTTTCAATCCTTCTTACAATTCCAAGTTCTAAGGTCTAACATGTTATATAGTCTAAACAACTTCAACAACTACAATTTCCTTCTTTATACAACATGACGCGGCGCTTAGACTAATAATCGACTAAATTGAAATCTTAAAGTTAAACATGCTAGATTTTGGATTAGGGTTCGATAGCGATAAACATATCAAACTTCATACTATATAACTCATGCTTGCTAAAACCATAGCTCTGATGATAAGTAAACCTTAATTGCTACAACGACAAGAATATACCTTTAAAGCCCTTAAAATTTCCAAGATTCCAAAGTCGCGCCTTAGCAATTCTTAGCTCATTTCCTTAGGTTCCAATCCGCTCAAGCACTCTCGTAGAGGCTTATGAAGAACCCGTCTTCAAGTTCCAACTTCAAAGTTGAAGAACTCCCTTAGTTTCTTGCGACTAACGTGAAAATCGTTTTTCAAATCTTTCTATTGAGATATCCTTACAATACCCTAAGGGACATTGGGTTAAAGTCTTGTGGCTAATGGATCAAAATCACAAATTTTTCTTGTTGGAACTCCTCCAGGCAGAGAGGTCTCACATGAAGAACAAGAGTTTCTCTAATATTTTCTAAGTGTTAATGAGCTAGTCTTGCACTAGTAGTATACTTATAACACAATGGAGGGCTTATACTTAAACAAATGTGTGTCTTGGATGAGTTTTCACTTGGATCAAGCCTAGGTGGACAAGTTGACTTGTCAACAATGTCAAGCTTTGGAAGACTTATCTTCAACCATGGTCAATGACCATTTTACCCTTGCATAAATTTCGACCAAGCCATGTGGGGGTGCCATGTGTCGCCCTCTCATTCGTCCATAAAATTAGTAACCTCGTGGGCCCACAAAATGTAAAATTCCTCGGGTGGGCCCACGTGACCAAATCGTAAAAATAAATTTCCATTAGGTTAAGAGTTCCATACTCTTCAAATAATGCATTTTGAGAATCCAATTCTCAACAACGAACATTTTTCCTTTCCGACGTTCGGAACATTTTCCGTCGGAAAAACAATTCTTCCTTTCGTACTAATTTCCAAGTCTTGTTTCCTTCCGTACATTCTCTTATACATGTCTTGGACTTACGGGGTGTAACAAGTTCTGTGCTGAAAATGGTATTAATCACAACTTTTCTGCTCCTAGAACACCTCATCAAAATGGTATTGTGGAGAGAAAAAAATATGACACTTAAAGACATGGCTAGAACAATGTTTATAGTTAGTGGTGTGTCTAAAAGTTGTTGGGCTGAAGCTATCAACACTGCATATCATGTGATTAACAGGTGCAGGATCAGGTATCTGCTTGAGAAGACTCCGTATGAATTGTTTAATGGGAGAAAACCCAAGCTTACTTACCTAAGAGCTTTTGGATGCAAATGTTTTGTTCTCAACAATAGTAAGAAAGCTTTAGGAAAATTTGATGCAAAAAGTGATGAAGGAATTTTTCTTTGTTACTCATCTCAAAGCAAAACATACAAGGTCTACAACAAAAGAACTCAATGTGTGAAGGAAAATATGTATGTGATCTTTGATGAATCAAATAAATTGGGTGATAAAGGGAACTTAATGATGAAGCTGAAGATTGGGAATTTTTAAGAGTTCCTGATGAAGCAATAAAAATCTCAAATGGAAATGATTTGATGAATCAAATCAAGTAGAGCAATGAAGAAGATGCAACAGAGTCTACAGAAGACACAGAGGAACCTGGTCTTGCCATTACACCACTTGAAGCTGAACATGGAGTGACTGATGTTGTATCAAGCACTCTTGAAGCTAGACAAGAAAGTGGAAGTCATGCTTTTGTTGATGTCAATGATGGATCCAACATGGAAGAACATGGTTCCTCCATTCCTGCGGTCTAAGTATCCAACTGGAAGCACAAGGAATCTCATCCACTTCAAAATGTAATTACTCTTTAGACTCTAGTATTCAAACTAGATCTAAGGCTAGAAACATGTTTGCCTCACTTCTTTCCTATCTCAAGTTGAACCCAAGAATATCAAGGAAGCATTCAAAGATGCTGACTGGATAACTGCTATACAAGAAAATTTCTATCAATTTGAAAAAAAATAAGGTGCGGTACCTGGTCCGTAGGCCCTCTAATAGAATAGTGATTAGGAATAGGTGAGTATTTCACAATAAGCTTGATGAGTTTGGAAACACTGCAAGAAATAATGCAAGGCTAGTGGTCCAAGATTACAATCAAGAAGGGATAGATTGTGATGAGACTTTGCTCCAGTTGCAATAATGGAAGTAATCGGAATTTTTATTACCTTTACATCTCATATGGAATTCAAACTGTTTCAAATGGATGTCAAGAGTGTCTTTCTAAATGTATATCTAAAAGAGGAAGTCTTTGTCAATCAACCCCCTGTTTTTTAGAATCATGAGCATTCTGAGCATGTGTTCAAGCTTGATAAAACTTTATATAATTTAAAGCAAGCTCATGGGCATTGTATGAGAGATTGTCAAAGTTTTTCTTGAAAATGACTTTACGAGAGAAAAATGATAACACCTTATTTACGGAAAAATAGAGGAAGGAATATCTTGATTGTGCAAGTTTTTATTGATGTCATCTTAGGTTCCGCTAATGATTCCCTCTGTGAAGAACTTACCAAGCTCATGGAAAGTGAATTTGAGATGATCAGCATGATGAATGAGCTAAATTTCTTCTTTGGGTTGCAAACATCACGCCACTTTTCTAAGCCTTTACTTAGGGCGTGATGGTACCTGGACAATTATTTCCCACCAGGAGCACCATTTAATTCTCTTTATTTATAAATTTAAACTTATATTCAAATACGGATCTATTAATAAAAATAACAATAAAGAAATCTGTTTATGAATTTATTGAAAACATAACGCAAGCTCATGCTCGTGCAAATATTGTTTCTACATAGAAATACTGACAAAGATTATTCTAAGTTGGAAGGGAGACCATTCCACACGGGCATTTCCCGAGACATTGGGCCGACATTACGAACTGACGAGTACCAAGCGAGCGATGGACTTGGTATGACAAGAGAGGCGTGATGCGATCGCTAGCTTGGCGTGGAGCCTTTCCTCTATCACGCTTTCCTGAAACATGTTAAATAAAGAGTCAGCCCTACCATCTGAGGCTGAGTGAGAACCTTACCCTGCAATTCAAAGTAACACCACAATATTCCAAGTGCAATCACATTATAACGTAATAAGCATATTGCAAAAACATATCGAGTTCTGACATTTTTAAATATGCAACAACTCCTCATAGGAAATTCTCAGTTTAACTAATACTTCATTTTATCTCGTATTATACGTTAAGACATTCCCCTGCATTTTCATATGTTTGTTACATTTATATATTTGTGAACTCGTATTCATTTTTCATATTTATATATAGGTGAACATGTATTCATCTTTCATATTTGTTGCGTGCAGCAACCCGATCCATTATATTTACGTATTTGTGAACACGTATTCACTTTACGTTTTGTTGCGGCGTACAACCCGATCCATTATGTTTACGTATTTGTGAACGCATATTCACTTTACGTTTTGTTGCGGCGTGCAACCCGATCCATTATGTTTACGTATTTGTGAACGCATATTCACTTTACGTTTTATTGCGGCGTGCAACCCGATCCATTATGTTTACGTATTTGTGAACGTGTATTCACTTTACGTTTTGTTGCGCCGTGCAACCCGATCCATTATATATTTATATATTTATGTGAACACGTATTCACTTTTCATATTTTTCAGAAGATCGAATAAATATTATTCTCTTTCCCAACATTCTGTCATTCATACTTGTAACGATTATAACTTTTTAACCATAACTCCAACTAAGGTGTTTCTCAAGCGGAAACTAAGGTAAGACGGGGTTCTTTCACTGTACCAAATTTCATTTAAAACTACTTTGGGTATCTAACACAAATTTATCCTCAAAACAGCCACATGAAATTTGTTTCGACAGAATTTTTATTAAACAAAACCAAATCTTAGAATAGTCATAACTCCTAATCTGTAAACCCGTTCAAGCCCCATAAAATCTCAAAAGAACGATAACAGAGAGCTACACGTCTCCATGTGAACCATCCTTTCATATTCTGTACCATTTGGTACAGTTTTACACTTTTATTCGCTGTCCTTCCTGGATCTCGATAGATCCGAGGCAGAAACTTTAAACAGCGATAACTCTCAATCCGTAAGTCGGATAGACCTCCGTAAGGTCTCAAAATGTCCACAAAAGAGATATCTAGAACTTTTATTTAACACCAATTTTCATATTTCCCACGGATTGGTACAGTTTTACGTTTCAACGTCCTGCCCTTCTGGATTCCGATGAATCAGGCGTAACTTCAAACTACAATAACTCACTCGTAAATGCATTTTAACCTCTCTTTAGTTATATCTGTCCGTAACAGAGAGATTTACAACCATGTAAATTTTTATATAATTCTAACAAGTAAAACTCAATAAAAACAGTCCGTAATTATATCTTTCCGAATTTCGGCCAAATCTAAGGCAGGAACTTTGAACTATGATAACTTTCAAACCGTATGTCCATTTTACCTCATTTTTGTTTCTATATGATCATAATAGAGAGGTGTACCATTCTTCCAAATTTCATCAAATTCTAACAATTATAACTCAGTGAAACCAGTTCATAAAGTTCATGACGCAACTAGTTGTTTAAACAATCAAAAGCTCATTATTTATTTTCAACACTCAATTATTATTCTAACATGTATTGAACTTAAAATAAAGGATGTTACCAAGAATTTCTGAGTGAGAAAACTCACCTTGTAAGCGTGAAAAAGGATTGTGGTTCGGTTGCTACAATGGTCATTGCTCAGGTGTTCCCTAATTTTCTTGTTCTCCTTCCTCCTTGATATTTTCTTGATTTTTTCTGATTTATATTCCTTGTACTAGGTACTTTATTTTGTGTCAAATATACTATATAAGTTGAGGTGGGTTGATGTGTTTGTATAACCTATGAGAGGTGGAATGACAAGAGTTGGAGGAAAAGGGGAGGGACGTGCACATCATGCATCTTGCCCTTTTTTCTTTCTTATTTTCATTTTATCTATCTATTTATCCAACTTTAACACTAACTCCATCCCATGCAATTTATTCTTTGTTTTCTTATATATATTAATATACTTTTATTAAACCAACCAACAACTATATATTATTATTATTATTATTTTCTGAATTTTACACAACTGAAGCAAACCCCAAAAGGCACTATGATCAGTCAACAGAAGTATATCAAGGAGCTGCATAAGAGATTTGATATGGAGAATGCTAAGCATATTGATACACATATAGCCATTACTACTCGGTTAGACATGGATGAACCTGATTCTCTCAATGAAACCATATATATGGGTATCATTGGATCTCTACTGTACTTAACTGCTAGCAGACCTGACATTGTCTTTAGTGTTGGATTATGTGAAAGGTTCCAATCAAGTCATAAGAAATCTTATTTAAAGGCTGCTAAAAGAATTTTGAGATATCTCAAAGAGATTCCAGACTTGATCCTCTTCTATCCTTCAAGATATGATTTTGACTTGATTGGATATGCTAATGCTGATTATGATGGATATTTGGTGGATAAAAAGAGCACATCTAGAATGGCATATTTTCTGGGGTCATGATTGATCTCATGGGGTACAAAAAAATAAAACTTTGTAGTTCTTTGTACTGCTGAAGTTGAGTATGTAGCTGCTGCTTCTTGTTATGCTCAATGGTTATGGATCAAACAACATCTTGAGGATTTTGTTGTTCTAACTGATTGTGTGCCCTTGTCGTGTGATAATACAAGTGCACTCAATATAGCAAAAATCCAATGCAACATAAAAGGACCAAGCACATTGATGTTAGGCACCATTTCCTAATAGATAATGTTGAAAACGTTTGATTTTGCATGAAGTTTTGCAAGACAGAGGACCAGGTAGCAGACATATTTACCAAGGCACTAAGCAGGGAGTACTTTGAAAGAAATTGCTTGGAGTTAGACTTGATCAAACTCAACTAGTTGGTCCCTCATAAGTTTCCTCAATGATTGGCTATGTTAAGAGAAAGGGTACAATGCTAAAAAGTATTTATTGGTGACATCTAACTCACTCTTATACTATTACAGGTATACACACATGTCAGCTTCAGTACAACACAAGCATAGGTGACCTTGCATCTTTCAGAGTTTTTGCCTGTAATTTTTCAAAATTGTCAAGGGACGTGGTCCTTGTGACTCAGGTTAGTAGTTCTTTCAGTATTTGTATGTATTTGAACTGCTTATTATGCCAGGTCATTAAAATTTGCCCTCTCTCTAATTCAAAATATATTTTCCAAAATAGTATACCTTCTCTAAATCGACTTGATCCGTCGTCTCACACCCGATCAAAAATGTCACCTTTTGTACTTTTAAATACAAATTCTCTTATCTCTCTTCTCACTTAAACTCTAAATACTCACGTTACTCTCTCTCTTTCTCACTAAACCTATTGGTTCTCTTAACTCTCTATATTTTTTCGTCATCTGTTTCCATAACCGAAATTAACCATCTCTCACCAAAAATCATCCACTCCAAATATGCCAAAAATGAACCCCACTATGTCACCAAGGCTCACCTTCAAGCAAAACCCATGTTTCACCTTTAAAATGCCCAATCTCCACCGACCAAAACTCCGTTGTCACACTCTCAAAATCCTTTATTTACGGTCCTCACCAGGACTCGTAAGAGTCAAACTCCAAAAAATATTATGCCCTCATCCTCGACTTCTGCCTCAATTGAAAAACTTGACTTAGTGGGAAGTGGGAAAACAGACTCTGTGATGAAATGCTTTCAAAATACAGAGGAAATCAAAAAAATGATGAAATTGAGGTTACGAGTCAAATGATTGAGGAACTAGAGGTACAATGGTGTGTGAAGGAAAACCCATTTTTATGACATACACGAGTCTTGATATTGGTATTATCGAGGAAAAGAGAAGGATGTCGACAAGGACAATGTTGAGGACATCGTTGCAAAATCAAGTAATCCTATTTTACATAATAACGATAAAGGGTGAATAATTCTTTCATAGAGTTTGATGAGTCTATATCTGTAATAGCGTGTAAATATAGAAAATAATATATTCTCTACCCATAATTAGAATATTTCCATATATTGTGTAAATATAATTATGGTAAGACTAGGACTCTCTTTTGTATAGGCAGGATTCCTATTGTATAGGGATGAATATTGTAATCTATATATACCTTGATATTAATGAAAGACTCCCAGGGAGATTAATATCATCTTACATGGTATCAAGAGTCAAACACCCAAAACCACAGAACTCTTTCTTCCTACTCTGGCAGAACCCCACAGGGAACTCGATCGGCCCTCCTCTACAAATTATAGGTTTTCTTAACTTCATTCCTCTCTTCTCTAAATGGCTATCCTGAATCTTCCACACTTTGCGAATCTTCTACCTCCACAAATCCTACCACCACGTTGTCATCCTCTTTTCATCCAAATTTAGCGTACAAACATCAAGAACTCTATTCTCATTCTTCTTGATCAAGAAAGCGATCGATATTCTCCACCAGGTTGAAGCTGTTTCATAATCATGCATGTCTCTATAACGTGCTTGATCACATCGATGACATCATTCTGCGCCCTCCGAAGGTTGATGAGTCTACTTGGCGTCGTCTAGACGTCGGCTTCAAACAGTGGATTTATGATAGTATTTCTCAGGACCTTATTCTTACTATCATGAAATCTGGTGCCACAGCCCTTGAGTTATGGAATCGTTTGGAGGAAATTTTTCAGGACAATAAGCACACCCATATTATGTATTTAGAGGAGCAATTTAACAATACACGTCTTGAAAACTTTTCCAATGTGGTAGTCGCAAGCGATTAAAGCTCCGACGGATCAATTTGCTTTGTCGGCGAGCACATTCACGGCCTGGCGGTGTTACAATTGATTGTTAGTGTAAGGCGTATATGATACTTTGGCCACCATGATTCAACAGGCAGATCTGTTACCCAGCTTTAACAAAGCTCGCTCGCAGTTGTTGCTCGAAGAGACTCGACGTGCTAAGTAGGATGAGCACAGTCAGAAGGCATTAGCGGTCGAAACGCGCCCTCAAGATCCAACGCCGCCAGAAAACTCTCAACCGCAACAGGGACGCGGTGGAAAGGGTGACAGGGGCCGCGGCAGGGGAGGTCGTGGTTGTGGCAAGGGTCATGGTCAACAGAACCAGCAGCAGCAACAACAACAGGGATCTCAGAATAACTGGGTTGCGGCTCGCCGACGAATTCGCACCTGGCGCGTGGCGCCCAGTCTGATCGCGGCGAGTCCGTTCCAGTGCCGGACCTACAATCGTATTCTTACCTGGTTTGTTGGGCCGCTCGACCTCGCGGCGAGTCCACTTCATCCGGCATGACACCCACTGTGTTGGGACATGCATTCAGCACCCTCTCCATGCAACATCCTGACAATACTTGGTACATGGACTCAGGCGCCACATCTCACGTCACCCAATCTGCAGGTACTATCCCTAAACTATTTAGTTTAAAGCATCCTCAATATGTTCTGATTGGTAGTGACAACACATTCGATTAAAGGGCATGGTACCTCATACACACAACCCTCATCCATCATTCTCCTCAAAAACACCTATATGCCCACACGTGATTAAGAACCTCATATATGTCGCGATTTACTGCGTAATAGTGCATCTCGTGGATTTTGACCCTTTTGATTTTCTTGTGAAGGATCTTCATGCAGGACACCTCTTACGAGATCTGATATACGAGGATCTCTATCAATTCACTTCCACCTCCATTGCGGATCTTGCTCTTGTCACTCTGGCGGTTGTTTCTTCAACTTGGCATAATAGGCTTGGTCATCCAGAGTCAGTTTTAATTTTCTTAAAGACAACAATTTCATTGCTTGTAATGGAAACTTTCCCAAAATTGTGTTTCTTGCTCTTTAGGTAAACATATTCGTCTTCCGTTTAAATCATCTACTAATATTACACTTGCTCCTTTTGATATTATACATGCCGATTTATGGACATCTCCTATCTCTAGTTCTCTTGGTCATAAATACGATCTTGTATTGCTTGATAATTTTTCACACTATGTTTGGTTATATCCTCTTAAATTTAAATCGGAAGTGTTTGCCAAATTTTTGAGTTTATGAAGTTTATCCACACACGATTTGGAAAAAGTATAAAATCATTTCAGTGCGATAATGGTCGTGAATTCATTAACTCTATGTTTCACCGGTTTTGTACAAATAATGACATGATTTTTCACTTATCCTACCCTTACACCTCACCATAAAACAGTAAAGCTAAAATAATCATACGTACCATTAACAATATGATTCGCACTAATGATTCATGCCTTCCTCCCTACTTCCTTACGAGTATATCTTTGCTAAAATGTCAAAATACATTCTAAATATTCTCCTACTAGCACTCTTCACAATATGACCACTGCAAAATCTTCTACCATGAGTCCTCCTATGATTATCTACGAATTTTGGTTATGCATGCTATCGACCTCGATTCTACCGCCGCCACAAGTTTGCTCCTAGGTCTACTCTCTGTGTCTTCCTAGGATTTCCGCCAAATCATAGGGGCTATCTATGCTATGACTTGTCGACTCGTCAAAACCAAATATCTCGTCACGTTACATTCGACGAGACCATATTCCGTTTGAATCTTCCAAAACCGGACTACTCATTTCTTGGCGAGCACGCTGTTATACCACATGGTTCGGTGCCGACGCGTTCAGGTCTCAGCGCCATGGCCGGGCGGGCGCGGCCAAGCGGCGATTATCTGGCCGCGGCGCCATGGAAGTCGGCGCCGGAAACTGGTCGCTGAGTTTCAGCGCATGGCCGGAAGCGAGGCATGGCCGGAAGATCAGTCGCCGAGTTCTGTGGCGGGGAAGCACGGGCGCCGGGGAAATCAAAGGAAAAACTTGGAAAAGTCGATTTTTATTTTAAAGGGTGGGTGGGGGACAGTGTCCCCATCCG
This sequence comes from Przewalskia tangutica, assembly GCA_029844215.1. Lineage (NCBI taxonomy): Eukaryota > Viridiplantae > Streptophyta > Magnoliopsida > Solanales > Solanaceae > Przewalskia > Przewalskia tangutica. Next base: position 160,957,917 of record CM056719.1, read on the forward strand.
ATTTCTGCATGCATTATATTGACCAAGTCTTAAAGACTTGGTCATCTTTCATCTCTCTCTTAGAAAAAGCTCCTCCTTCTCTCTTAAATTATTTCAAGCTCTTCCTTCTCTCTAAAACTCCAAGAGGTATTCTAGCCTTAGGAAAAATCTGAAAAAGTAAAAGCGAAGGAAGCTTGTGGCTAGCTGTGAAGGTTGTTGTGGTGGTGTTCTTGGAATGAAGCTAGCAAATTGTTGGATAAATTTGGCTAAAGCTCTAAGGTAATGATTCTTCCTCTATTATTAGTTTTTAGTGTTGCGTATTAAGAAGAAAGTACTTGTGGTAGTAAATAATGCCATTAGAGTCATTAAATGCAAAATGTGGGTTGGTATAAAGGTTTTGGCTAAAGAGATATTATGAGCATGTTGTAGCCTACAAACTACTTTAGAATTGTTAAGTGTAATATTATAACTTATGGGGCAGAATTTTATACACCCAAGATTAGGTGTGTAATCCCGCTTTGTGTTGGTTTGGATGTTGGGCCTTAATGAGGCGTTTGAGTATTGAAAATCGGCCTTTGAAAAGGTGGCAAAGTGAGTAGAAACAAAGGAAATGCTGCCCAATTTTCCTTAGGAATTGGTAACTTAAATTTGGAATTTCTACATTGAAATTAGAGGTTAATCAACGCACTATGGTTATTATAGGTTGACATATTACTTGCAGTAGTTGGACTTAGCAAGTGGATTGACCAACGAGGTATGTAGAGCTTTCCTATCTCTTGAGCATGAATAGTTGTATCTATGTAGTGCGGTATCGTCAAGATTTGATAATCTACACTTGTTTTAAAGTATATGATACTTGTTTCATTTCAAAAGTATAAGTCCATGGATTTAGGAAAATGTATTTGACAAAGGAATAACGCTAATATAATGACTTTATGGGAAGTTGGTTATATTAGTTTTGAAAGGTTCACAAAGAATGGTTTACTCTAATTAAAACAAGTACGGGTAAAAGGATTTGAAGCTATGGAAGGTGGATTGATTTTTAGGCATTGGTTGCCTAAGGTTTTAAAGGAAATGAAGTCACTTGATTTAGAAGCCTATTATATTTCTAAAAGGAAATGTGACTTGTTTTGAAAAGCGTAACTTGATACTATGGTGATTAGTATCTTGGAATCTTTGTATAAAAAGAGTTTTCTTAAAAGTTAGAAGTACATGGTGCTTGGGTTGAATTCCCGGGTTTTCTATTAAAAGACATGTCAGTGCCTTAGGATACTAAAATGAGAGGATATATTAGTAATGTTAATAAGAAGTTAGGGGATTTCTTAACTTGCTTATGTTATGATAAGCGGTAGTGCTTATGTATGATATGATAAATAGGTAATGCTTATGTTGTGATATATGATAGGCGGTGGTGCTTATGTATGATATGATAGGCCGGTAGTGCTTATGTTATGTATGATAGCCGGATGAGCTATGTTATATATTAGTATTATTACGGGGTAAACCCCGGGTTATTATCTATGCCATGGATTTGCTACCCATGATGCGAGTGCGTCGCTTGCACTCATGCGGATCCGGACCACAGGATCCATGCGGGTGAAATAGTCTCATGCGAGTCTGGCGATGGTACTCATGCGGGTCCACAGATCCATGCGGGTGAAATAGTCCCGTGCGGGTGAAATAGTCCCATGACGAGGCGGATGACCTCATGCGGGTCCACGGGACCCGTGCGGGTGAAATAGTCCGGAGTAGGATTGCTTAATGATACTACGGGCGAGTACCATGTTTTGATCGTGAGCCTCCTATTTTTATGCTATAAGATTTATACTTGTTACTCTCATTGTTAGTAAGGCACGGTCTGAGAAATTGATTTTATCTATGACTCCAGCTTATTTTGACTTATGACATTACTACAGTATTTTCCAGTTTTACATACTTGGTACGTTGTGTACTGACCCCCTTCCTCGGGGGCTGCGTTAAATCTGCCGGTAAGAAGCGGTGTGAGATCCTCATTCCTAGGATCTTTTACTCAGTGTCGAAGTTCCATTCCTCGGAAGCTTGTTTTGTTGATGCGGATATTCCACGATGCTATAGGTATTTTGTACATTCGGGGTATGGCGGGGCCCCGTCCATACATAGTTGTTATCTTTAAGTGCGTAGTCACATATATGTTTTGGGCTATAAGAACCAGTTGTACTACTATACTTTGTTTATGTATGTTTTATGGAAGACAACCTTATCGGCTGGCCAGTGATGGTTACCCTTTTTATAAGTTATGCGTTATGTATGTTCCGCTGCTATTCTCTGACATATACAGTGGTACCGGTAGGTACGATGCGGCCCGGTTGGGTCGTGACACTGCCATATCTCCCCTCATCCTCGAATATCTCACGTCCTCTGTTCCATCGTCAGAGCCGCAGCCCCAATGGGAGGCGCCGTGGTGTCTGATTTCCAGTGAGCAATCTTCAGGAATACCGGCAAGCCCGGCTGTCTTTGGCGTCACGGTGCAAACTTCGGATAAGCCTATCAACGCCTAACGCGCGGCGCTCGATCGAGGCGCGGCTCTCCGCAACCGCCGCGCTTCTTATCCGACTTTACCCACCGTCTCGCATACACTCCGCCACCCACCGTCCCTACTCATCCAATGGAAACTTCGTTCAAAGTATGGAATCTTCAAACCCAAAGTCCATTTCAACTTGTCTGCCCAAACCATCTCTCCACTTCCAAAGAACCAAAAATTGGCCAAACAAGACCCTAATTGGAATGCGGCTATTGTTATACCCCGTATTTCCAGAGTATGTACGTAAGGGAATACGTACGAAAGTCTTGCCTTAAAGATAAGCCTTGGACGTTTTATTTTGTACACAACTCACTAAAAGAATCGTTTCAGTGAAAGCGTTTCCACGACTTTCGTAGAGTAAATTAGGCTATGCCATTTCTTATTTTTGCGGATTTTTAGAGGCGAAACATTTTGGACCAGCGGGAGGCAACTGCACAGCACCTCCATTGATGGACTTAGATCGTCCATGGACGAAATTGGAGAGCAAGGCACGTTTTTGTGCCTTGTGCACAATCGAGGTTGGTAGGATATTTGTGTTTAGTTAATCCTCACCCTACACTTGCCTTGCACTTGTCTTCATCTTGGCCATTGGTTGTGAGCTTGACCTATAAATACCCCCAGAGATGAAGAGTTCTTCATCCACAAATCTTCAAGTCTTGAAAAATCCTCTCCTCTCCTTTGTAGTCTTCTCGTCAAAAACACCTCCCCTCCCTTGTGAAGGCCGGCGAATACCCCTCTCTAGCCTAGTAGTTTGGCGAGGCCCACTGCCTAGCCAAAAATCTACCCCCTCCTTGGTAGAAAAGTTACCTTCTTGTATCGTTATAATGCCCAAAATACCCTAGCCCAAATACCTTAGTACTTAGTAGAAGTTGTGAAGAACTTCAGGTTCTTGGAGCATACAACTTAGAGCAAAACCTTGCTCAGTAGCGACTTTTTAGGATATTATTGGGCTTACCAGGGTAACTAATCCTAACCCTCTTTTGAATTAGAAAATATATCTTGTTGTAGTATAAGGATAAGTATAAATACTTAGAAGTATATCCAGAATAAATTGAACTATTATCACGATAGAAGGGTTTAAAGAAGAATAATTGAGCGTATCTTACATAGAATTTGTTTCACATGAACTTATATAGCTCACGGGTAGGGAAGTCTTTGCCCGACTTTCAGTAAATTGTGAACCCTCTGTTTAGAATGACCTTGAGTAGTCTTTGATAGATATATGTGACCATTATAGGTTGACTCTGCTGCGCGACATATTGACTTGGCGGTGGTTTTATTTGAGAAGGTATGTGATTCTTCCTAAAGCATGATATTTTACAATATATATATAGTACGGTGAGCGTCGTGTGTTAAGCTGAATAATAACTACGGCAATGTCTTTGACTTAAGCTGAATAACACTTACGGCAATGCCTGCGGCTTTGAATAACAACTACAGCGATGCCTAAGCACGAATAATAAAGATCTGAAAGCATTTCAAAGAATCTTGAATCATTTTAAAGAGAACTAATTGGTTTTAAAGCGAAGCTTAAGAGTTATACTAGCTTTATGGGAAGTTAAGTATAACCACTTAAGATTGATAAAAGAAACAAGTTTGCTATGTGTTTATAACGGACTTATATTGTGAAAAGAATAATAAGATGGTTTGATAAGTAGACATGATATGATGCTATGTGTGTTAGTATCTTGTAACGTTTGTATAGGTGAGTATCCTTGTTGTGCTTATGTTGTTTAAAGATAAGTTGTTATGTTAGTATACTATCACTCGCCTCTTGAGATGATCACAGGGGTTAAAGCGCCTCCGTCTGGAGTAGACTCGAGTGATGCAGGACCGTGATTCGAGAATACCTCATGCGGGTCGGGGGCCTATGCGAGCTACGAGAGTTCGGAGTTAGTATGCGGGGTTATGCCTCATGCGGTCATGTGGCCATGCGGACAATGAGTCGGGGCGATGCCGAGTAGCTACCACCGATGCGGGGTTATACCTCATGCGGGCCCGTGAGTGGCCTATGCGGACTCGGAGTCGAGTTAGGCTTGCGAGAATGATGATGAGGCGAGTGGCCTGTTTGATCATTCGCGGCCTAGACAAGACTCATTCTGATTACTATTGTTGCTATTGTTTGTGATGTGGCACTATGTGCGGTTCCGCTGGTTGTTTCACACATATTTGTAAAGTTTTAAAAATGATATGTTTTCATTTAAGTACTTTCTGATTTCGCATACTTAGTACTGTTATGCGACCTCGCCGGGCTGCGTTCATGCCGCGGTAAGAGGCAGCAGTGCTAGATCCGCGTCCTTAGGATCTACGTTGGTGTCGGGAGCTCCGTCTCTTGGAGGCTCTACTTTTGGTATGATCTCACTGTTGTAGATAGTTTTATGCTGATCGGTATGGCGGCCTGTCGCCATAGTTGTATATTTCCTTAGAAGTGCATAGTCATGTTTATGCGATGTCGGATGTAGCTTCTTTGAACTATGATTATATATATATCTTGAAAGCGATGTTTTCTCACATAAAGCGTATGTCTTATTTTATAAAGCTGTTTCATGTCTTGTTTATATTTCGCTGATTTCTACGATGTATGACTACTTGGGTGCCGGTGAGCACGATCCACGGGCCGAGCAGTCGTGACAAAAGTGGTATCGAGCGATTAATCCTCGGAAAGTGTCTGACCGTATCTAGTAAGTCTTGATTATCGGTGTGTTGTGCACCAATAATGTCGAGGCTATAGGATATTTAGGATTGGTTTCCATTCTTCTCATTACGAGATCGTGCTTTAGAGGCATGTTATAGGTTGGACCCTCTAACGTATTCCTTTCTATATGATTATGCCTCACGTAAAGCGGCCGGGCGAAGGGCAAAGCGGCCAGGAGGCGCTAGCGAGACACCCAGTCACGAGGGCTCGAGCCCGATCTATACGAGGCGGCGAGTTCTATGCGCCGCCCGGCCCAGCCGAGACCACAGTACCACTCGCATCCCGCGGCACAGGCGGAGAGTTAGGGCTCTGAGAGATGGACTTTTGGCTAAAGTTGTGGCCGTCTGAGAGAGATTGGATCACGGCGGTTCGGTTCGGCTCAGCTCGGTCGCGCGCGTGGTACACCGGCGAATAGTTTGAGGCTACGAGATTTCTTGAGTTGTAGCAGCCGGAGTTTTATGGGTGGCGGGAGGATGATCGCGAGAGTTCATCCGTCGGCGGAAGGATTTTGAGAGTGATCGGGCGTCGGAGACCGAGTCGTGATCTTTGGTTCACATAAATTTGCGTGATACGCGATCGATTGGTTTGATTCATAGGAGTTATCGGGAGAGCCTGCGTCCCAGTACTTGGGATGAGTTCTCGGAGGCTTTCCTCGCTCACTCTTGCCTCGCGGATGAGGAGGCGCGGGTGATAGATTTTTCTGCGAGGCGAGAGGGCCTCTTGTCGGGAGTACAATGTCGAGTTTGATTCATTGGCTCGATATGTCCCAGCATTAGTAGCGAATATGGAGGATAGGGTACCGCTATGTCACGGGCTGAAGCGACTATATGGCGAAGTCATGTGCGGGGTTTCTCTCGGCCGGTATGGACATTACCGCGTGCGAGCTCGCGCCGCGGATGCGAGGCGCGAAGGTCGGCGAGTGGGCGACGGCGAGAAGAAGGCGGGGCGGGAGTGTCTTACGGTGGTTGCTCGTGGTGGCGGCCTCGGCGGCGATCTGGGTCGCACGGCCGGCTCGAGCACTCTGCGCGTCCTCGGCCGCGGCCCGAGTTTTGAGGCGGACCGGGGCCAGGCTTGGGCGTCGAGTAGCGAGTGCGGCGATCGGGACCACCCACGGTGTGGCCGTCGGTAGATCCCATTACGGGAAGTGTGGTACTCTTATGGATCTTATTACGATTGTAGCGGCGGTCACTGCGAGGCTGTCAGGCCAGGCGTGGCGGTGGTAGGGCTCGGCGCCGAGGTTACGTGGCGGCCATCATCTCCTACGATTACTCGCCCGGGCGAGTGCTCGTGGGTCGGCCAGTCGCGGCGGTCGTGGCTCGAGTCGATTCTAGCGGTCCTCGAGCGCATTTATGCTTTGTCGGTAAGCGAGATCGGAGGCCTCGCTGATGTCGCGAGTACCTTATCGGTTCTGGTTTGATGTTTATGCCTTGATAGATCGGGTTCTACTCTGTCACATATATCTCCACTTGTTGCTAGTAGGATGAGGATAGAGCACGAGTCCATAGACCACTTCGAGGTAGCTACGCGATGGGTGATTCGGTGGTAGCTCGGCGGGTATATAGGGCTTGTCTGTGACCATTCTGATCGTCGGACCTGGCGACTTGATAGAGTTGGAGATGATTGACTTCGACGTGATTATGGGGATGGATTGGCTAGCTTCTTGCTATGCCAATGTAGGCTGAGAGAGAAGTAATGCAGTTCGGTTTCTGAGGCCGGTTGTTGAGTGGGAGGAGCACGCGGTATCGAGAGGTAGGTTTATTTCCTACCTCGAGGCTAGGAAGATGGTGCGAAGGGTATATCTACCATCTAGTTCGAGTGTTTGATCACGAGGCTGCGGTACCAGATTTTGATCGATTCCGTAGTCGAGTTCCCGGGCGTGTTCCCGGATGACCTCGGGTATCCTCACGAGAGGAGATTGAGTTTTGTATTGACATATTGCGGATACTCGGCCTATTTCCATTCGCCATCTGAGAATGGCACTGCCCAGAGTTGAGAGAAGTGAAGGATCGGCAGGGATTTGCTAGAGAAGGGCTTCATTAGGCCCAGTGTTTCTCCAGAAGCGCGGTATTGTTCGTGAAGAAGAAGGGCGGGGCCAGCTGCGCATGTGTTGATTCTGACGGTGAACAAGGTGACCATTAAACGAATACCCTCCCGAGATTGATGATTTGTTCGACCCGATTGCGAGTGCGAGATGTTTCTCAAGATTGATCTGCGATCGGGCTATCATCAGTGCGAGTCGAGAGGTGGATGTCCACAGATCGCATTCGGACGATGCGGGCATTATGAGTTCGAGTCATGTCTTTTAGGTTGACGATGCTCGTGGTATTCATGGATTTGATGAGCGAGTGTTCAAACCATTTTGAACACGTTTGTGATAGTGTTCATTGATGATATCTTGGTTTATTCGCTCGGGCGAGGAGCGTGCGGAGCGTTGAGGCTGTCTTGTGATTCTCGGGACCAGCGATTATCGCCAAGTTTTCCAAATGTGAGTTTTGGTTGACTTGATGGCGTTTCTTGGGCATATTATGGGTGATGGCATTCGAGTTGTCTGGCGAATCGGCGATCGAGACTTGGCGAGACCTCTTACTCAACGAGGTTCGCGATTTTACGGGCCTTGCGAGTTATGCTCGGCGGTTCGTGGAGAAGTTTGCTTATCTACGCACCATTGACTAGGTGACTCGAAGCGGCCAAGTTTGATGGGTGATGCTTGTGGCGGGGTTTCGATTCTTTGAAAGAAGGCGGCCGCCCCGTTCTTACTCTTCGGAGGTCGGATGGTTATGTGTATTGTGATCGTCGGGCATCGGGTTGGGATGTGTATTGATGCGGCATGGCGGGGTTATAGCATATCGTCGACAGTGAAGAAACACGGAGGAACTACCCGCGTGATTTGGAGTTAGCGGTAGTGATTCGCTTTGAAGATCTGGAGGCACTATTTGTATGGGGTTCACGTGGATATTTATCTGAGACCACAGAGCCTCAGGTATATCTTGACGGAGGAGTGAACTTACGGCGAGGCGGTGGTTAGAGTTGCTTAAGGATTACGATGTTGATATCTATACCACGGGAAGGCCGATGTTGTGGCGGATGCTCTTAGTCGTAGGTCGATGGGGAGCCTATCGGATGTGCGGTAGAGGAGGGACATGGTTCGTGATTTGCATCGATTAGCGAGCCTTGGTGTCCGTTTGATTGATTACGATAGCGATGGGGTTAGAGTTCGTGAGGTTGCGAGTCTTCCATCGTCGAGGAGGTGAAGAGCGCGATTCGAGGATCGGCTTTGATTCGATATCGTGATCTGACTCTTCGTGAGGGCAAGGGTCGCTTTTGAGGTAGCACGATGGGGTGCTAAGGTTTGGCGACTGTGTGTTCGGATGTTTGAGGACTTGTGAGTTCTTGGGAAGCCTGCGGTAGCGCGTTACTCTATCCATCCGGGTCGACCAAGATGTACCCGACGACCTTAGATACGTGTATTGGTGGGATGGCTTGAAGAGGGGCGTTGCGAGTTCGTAGCTCGATTGCGTGTTGTCGGCGGTGAAGGTAGAGCACGAGGCACGGTGGTTTATTCTGACGATTGAGATCCAGGCACGGAAGTGGGAGGTAATCAACATGGACTTCATCGGGATTACCTCGCTTTCGGAGAGACATGATTCTATATGGGTTATCGTCGGCGGTGTGAAATCAGCCCACTTTCTTCCGTCGGGGCGACTTTTTTGGTGAGATTATGCGGACTTTACATCAGAGATCGTCGGTGCATGGAGTCCTACTTCGATCATATCGACGAGAGCCAGTTCTGGCTAACTTGGAGTCCTTCGAGGGGTTTAGGGGCGGTGAGCACGAATCTGCATTTCATCCGCAGACAGACGGACGAGCGAGCGCCTTATCCGGACTCTTGAGATATCTGCGAGCATGTGTTATTGACCGATGGTAGCTGGGAGGATCATTTGCCTCTAGTTGAGTTCGCTTACAATAATAGCTACCACTCCAGTATTCAGATGGCGCCTTATGAGGCCTTGTATGGGAGGAAGTGCAGATCGCCTATAGGTTGGTTCGATGTGGCGGCGGCTAGTGGGACGGTTGATGGTGACGATGGATAAGGTGAAACTTATCGAGGCGGCTATTAATGGCTCGAGTCGGCCAAGTCGTATCACGAGATCATCGTCGTCGACATCTTGAGTTCGAGGTTCATGATTAGGTTTTCCTAAAGGTGTCACCCATGAAGGGTGTGATGAGATTCGGGTAGAAGGAAGCTCGGCAAGGTACATTAGGCGTTTAGTTGTCGCAGGTAGGCAAGGTTGCTACGAGTTGAATCTGCCGTCCGTCTGGAGGCGGTCATCCGGTGTTTCACGTATCTATCTTTGAGAGATGTATCGGGATCCATCTAGGTGCACCGATTGGCGATGTCGGTGTGGGGGTTATCGTATGAGAGATTCCATGCGATAGTCGATCGTCGGAGTTAGGCGTCTGCGGACGAAGGGCGTGGCAGTCAAAGTCTTGTGGCGGAGCAGGCTCGAGGAGGAGATGACATGGGAAGCGAGGAGGACATGAGGCGGAAGTATCCTCACCTATTCCCACACCTCGAGTAAATTCACTTTCCTACTTGCAAATTTTCGTTATCATTTACGCCTATGTGTTGCTCTGTGGCGTGTGTGGCATTTACAGCTGTTTAAGCTTCTTCGATAAGCGTCTTGGGAAGGAACATTGGGACGAATGTTTCTAAGGAGGAGAATGTTATACCCGTATTTCCAGTATGTGCGTAAGGAATACGTCTGAAAGTCTTGCCTTAAAGATAAGCCTTGGGCGTTTTATTTTGTACCTGACTCACTAAAGAATCGTTTTCCGAAGCGTTTCCACACTTTAAATGAGTAAATTCGGCTATGCCATTTCTTATTTTGCGGATTTTTCAGAGGCGAAACATTTTGGACCAGCGGGAGGGCAACACTTGCACCTCCCGTTGATGGACTTGAATCGTCCGTGGGCCGAAATTGGAGAAACGAGGCACGTTTTTGTGCCTTGTGCACAATCGAGTTGGTAGGATATTTGTGTTTAGTTAATCCTCACCTACACTTGCCTTGCACTTGTCTTCATCTTGGCCATTGGTTGGCGAGCTTGACTATAAATACCCCTTAGAGATGAAGAGTTCTTCATCCACAAATCTTCAAGTCTTGAAAAATCCTCTCCTCTCCTTTGTAGTCTTCTCGTCCAAAACACCTCCCCTCCCGTGAGGCCCTGGCCGAATACCCCCTCTAGCCTAGTAGTTTGGCGAGGCCCCCAGCCTAGCCAAAAATCTACCCCTCCTTGGTAGAAAAGTTACCTTCAGATCGTTATAATGCCCCAAAATACCTAGCCCAAATACCTTAGTACTTAGTAGAAGTTGTGAAGAACTTCTAAGGTTCTTGGAGCATACAACTTAGAGCAAAACCTTGCTCAGTAGCGACTTTTCTAGGATATTATTGGGCTTACAGGGTAACTAATCCTAACCCTCTTTTGAATTAGAAAATATATCTTTGTTGTAGTATAAGGATAAGTATAAATACTTAGAAGTATATCACGAATAGAATTGGTATTATCACGATGAAGGGTTTAAAAGAAGAATAATTGAGCTACTTACATAGGAATTTGTTTCACGATGAACTTATATAGCTCACCGGTAGGGAAGTCTTTGCCCACTTTCCGTAGAATTGTGAACCCTCTGTTTAGAATGACCTTCGAGTAGTCTTTGATAGATATACGTGACCATTATAGGTTGACTCTGCGCGACATATTGACTTGGCGGTGGTTTTTTGAGAAGGTATGTGATTCTTCCTAAAGCATGATATTTTACAATATATATAGTACGGTGACGTCGTGTGTTAACCGAATAATAACTACGGCAATGTCTTTGACTTAAGCTGAATAACACTTACGGCAATGCCTCACGCTTAAGCTTTGTGAATAAGCCACACAGCCCTGAATAATAGAGATCTGAAAGCATTTCAAAAGAATACTGAATCATTTCAAAGAGAACTAATTGGTTTTTAAACAGAAGCTTAAGAGTTATACTAGCTTTATGGGAAGTTAAGTATAACCACTTAAGATTGATAAAAGAAACAAGTTTGCCTATGTGTTTATAATGGACTTATATTGTGAAAAGAATAATAAGATGGTTTGATAAGTAGACATGATATGATGCTATGTGTGTTAGTATCTTGTAACGTTTGTATAGGTGAGTATCCTTGTTGTGCTTATGTTGTTTAAAGATAAGTTGTTATGTTAGTATACTATCACTCACCTCTTGAGATGATCACAGGGTTAAGCCCTCCGTCGCGGTAGACTCGGCGATGCAGGACCATGATTCGAGAATACCTCATGCGGGTCGAGGGCCTATGCGGGCTACGAGAGTTCGTGTTAGTATGCGGGTTATGCCTCACGCGGCATGTGGCCATGCGGACGAGTCGGGCGATCCGAGGAGTAGCTACCCTCGATGCGGGGTTATACCTCATGCGGGCCCGTGTGAGTGGCCTATGCGGACTCGGGAGTCGAGTTAGGCTTGCGAGAATGATGATGAGGCGAGTGGCCTGTTTCGATCATTCGCGGCCTAGACAAGACTCATTCTGATTACTATTGTTGCTATTGTTTGTGATGTGGCACTATGCGGTTTCCTCGTTGTTTCACACATATTTGTAAACCGGTTTTAAAAATGATATGTTTTCATTTAAGTACTTTCTGATTTCGCACTTAGTACTGTTGTCTTGACCTCGCCGGCTGCGTTAAATGCTGCGCGGTAAGAGGCAGTGCTAGATCCGCATCCTTAGGATCTCTACGTTGGTGTCGGGAGCTCCATCTCTTGGAGGCTCTACTTTTGGTATGATCTCCCCGTTGTAGATAGTTTGTCTGATCGAGGTATGGCGGGCTGTCCGCCATAGTTGTATATTTCCTTAGAGATCTGTAGTCATGTTTATGCGATTGTCGGATGCTAAGCAACTATGATTATATATATATCTTGAAAGGCGATGTTTTCTCACATAAAGCGTATGTCTTATTTTATAAAGCTGTTTCATGTCTTGTTTTATATTTCGCGATTTCTCGATGTATGACTACTTGGGTGCCTGAGCGCGATCCACGAACCGGGCAGGTCGCGATAGTATGTATGAAATTCAACGCTTTAACTAAACGATCGTGGGATCTAGTACTTGCACTGAGGGTGAATGTAATTCGATGTATGTGGTTTTTTCGTCACAAGTTCAGAGACAATGGGAATCTTGAGAGGGCATTGATTAGATGTATGTGGCTAATGGCACAAATCAGCATGAGGGCATTGATTGTGGAGAGACCTTCAGCCCGGTTGTCAAACCGGCTACTATTCGCACAGTTTTGAGCATTGTCATGGGCAAACACTGGTCGATCCATCAACTTGATGTGAAGAATGCATTCTTACATGGGGCCCTGAGAGAAACAGTGTACATACATCAGCCGCCTGGGTTCACATATCCAGCAGTCCCTCACTATGTGTGTCGTCTCTGTAAGTCACTATATGGCCTGAAACAGGCTCCCCGTGTGTGGTATGATCGTTTTGCCAGGTATATCATGCAGATTGAGTTTGTATGCAGCAAGAGTGATACATCACTCTTCATTTTTCATCGAGGTAGTAGCACGCTACTTATTATCAGATGTGGATGATATTATTCGACTACCTCTCCGGATAGATTGAAAAATGATATTATTGTCTTCTTAAGTCCGAATTTGCAATGATTGATTTGGGAAATGAAGTTATTTCTTGGGGATATCGTGACCGGATCATCAATCATATGTTCTCGTGTCGAAGTAAGTATGTAGAGGAGATAGTGTATGCTAAGATAGCGAATTGCAAAGTTATGCTACTCACGATTCAAATCTAAGCTCAATCTTATGGATGGTGCTCCTCTCGATCCTACTCTATATAGAGTCTTGCAGTGCGAAGATATCTCACATTTACCAGTCGGACATAGCTTATGTTGTTCAACAGTGTACTTATTCACGATGCCCCAGGAGTCTCATTTCATCGCTCTTGCGTATCATTCGATACATTAAAGGTACTCTTGATTATGGCTCAGACTTATACCCTCTGCGCCAAACAGTTGCTCTTATATACGATCGCAGATTGGGCGGGGTGTCCGACATCCGACGCCTGCCTCGGATTTTGTGTTTTCTTAGGGGATAATATAATTTCTTGGTTTGCCGTCGACGTGCTACCCTATCTAGATCCAAAGATCACAGAAGTGGTCAGAGCGTTGAAAATGTAAGAAGAGATTTGTTGGCTCAAAAACTTACTGTTAGTACTTCAGTGTCCTTTGAGTCAGGCATCTATTGTGTACTGTGATAACATCTCTGTCATCTATTTGTCTCATAATCTGGTTCAGCATCAGCGAACCAAGCACATTTAGATAGACATACACTTTGTTCGTGAGAAAGTTGCTCTATGTCATGTCAGTGTTACATGTTCCATAATCCTATCGATGATGGACATATTTACCAAATGACTTCTCGCATACTTGTTTCTTGACTTCGCATCCGCCTCGTGGTCCGCCTCCTCCGATCGAGGGTGTGTAAACGGTAAATATAGAAAACAATATATTCCCTACTCATAATTAGAATATTTTCATATATCAGGTAGATATAATTATGGTAAGACTAAGATTCCTCTTTTGTATAGACTTAAGATTCTATTGTATAAGGGATGAATATTATACTTATATATACCTTGATATTAATGAAAGACTCCCAATGGAGATTAATATCATCTTACAATCAAACGAATTCGCAGTAGGTCTAATATCTTGGAAAGTGAGGCTGAAATTATTGATGGTTTTGTTGATACCTTATAGACTCTGAGGGATAATTGAGGAATTCAGAGAGAAATGATGTTTGTGCAGAAAATAGGGGAAATGAATGAGGGATGTGATCCCTCCGCCCAAGGAGAGTCTGGGTCTTTTGCACTCAAGACATCTATTATTTGGGATGAAACACCAGGTTTCTCTAGGGTAAATCTGGATGTTGATGTCATTTCACAAAATATGTCTACTGTTATTGTGCCCTTAAGGGAACTCTCTTCTGAGAAGGAACCTAGTTTTACTAATTATGCTCAGGCTGTTGATTCTGAGCCACTGTGTTTTAAGCATAGAAGGGCCATTAGTGTTGAACAACCAAAGAAGAATGATGGGCCCAAAGAAAGAAAATATATTCCACAAATGACTTCTAGAGTCAGATAAAGTAGAAAGGCTACTTTGGAATCTGCCTTAAAGGCAAGTCAAGAAAAAAGCTCCAAAAGGATAAGCCAACTGTGAGAAGTAGGTTATGTTATGGTTGATGAAGATGTTATGGAAGATGAAGTGAAAAAATCTTCACTTACAAGAAAGAATTCAAAGAAGAATAAAGAGGAGAAAATGAAAAATCTCCACATGTGGGAAGGCGTTTGATGCCTTCATGGAAATGATTGTGAAAATTGAGGGGTCTGCTACTGGAGCAATGTTGTTCAAGAAGGAGCTTAAGCCAGAGTATCAACTCTTGTTTGCACTAGTCAACAAAGTGTTACTTCCAAGAGCTGAAGGATGATCTATTGTTTCTATCGTGGACCTGACTTGAGTCACTATCAACCTTCAATCTCATTAGTCCGCCATCTATCACGATTGAGCACATGGTGAAAGTTGTTAATGTAAGAGAGGGCATACATGGTCCTCCATATGATTTATTTCTTATAATGATCCTTGAGCACTTTAAGGTCAAAACATGAAAGACCACTTCAGGCACCAGAAAACATATGATATGCATGGCCACTTTGGAAGAATGTGAATGCGTGTTAAAGAAAGGTGGTGTTGGCAGCAGTTTCACTATCTCAAATCTAATTGAAGCCCAAGAGAATGCTACTATTGATATTCAAAGACCGCAGTCTGAAAATGCTCTCCTGAGAGCTCAATTGGTTAAAAGTAATAGGAATCTGGTTCTAGTGGTGATGTAGAGGCTTATACTACTGAGATTGCAAAGTTGAGGGTTGAGAATGAGAAGTTGAGGTAGAAAACTGATGAGCTTCGTGATCAGATGCTCCAACATCAGTGCACTAGCAGTGAATGAGTGGATATGCTTCTTAAGGCTCTAGCTCCTCTTCCTTCGTTCAATCCATGTCCTTATTCTATTAAGCCTTGTCTTTATTCCCCAAGCTCCTAAGACTTGTTCTTTGTATAAGTCCCATTATTTTGCTCTCTGTTTCTTTTTATGACATTGGCACTATTTGGAGTTTAATTACCATATCTTGTACTGTTTGAAGTGAACTACTATCATTTTATGCTTTATTAAGTCTGGACAACTACTTTGTTTTTATGCATTGATACTGACTTGTTGTTCATGTTTATGCTTATATTGTGTTGTCCAAGTAGCCCCGAGTTATTGTTACTAAACTTTTTTTTTGTTGCGCCACTTTCAATGCTCTTTTCATTTATGCCAAAAAGGGGGAAATAAGGGGTGAAATTGATATGCAGGTTATGTTCAAGGGAAGTTAAGGGGTAAATTGATGTTGCCATTGTTAACATGTTTTCATGCTTGAAAGATAGGTCTCATCCACAGGGGGAACAAGTGGGGAACTGGTTTTCACGGAGAATATCAATTCAAGGTTTGTCATCGTCAAAAAGGAAGAAATTGATAAGTTATGTTATCCTGTATTTTGATGATTTATCAAACATTCGAAGAACCAGATAGGACCAGGTATGCTATATGTTCCCTTGGTTGTCAACAGTCAACACTACAATTGTAAATATGTATTGTTCACTGACAGAAGTACAGCAGCACTGATGCATCTCGCTAGTGGCCAAATCAAGGGCTGAATTGTCCCTATATATATAACATGTTACAAGGTTTAACTAACACTTGAAAACCTAAAATCACACTTTTCACAAGTGCAACCGCCACAGCCCTCCAAGTGCTCTAAAAACCAAAATTGTTACAAACTGAAGGACTAGATCCCGGCACTAAAGATGTCCAAGTCCTTTAGTTTGTTTTGAGTCTATGTCATTGTTATACCCCGTAGTTGCAGGGTATGTATGTGAGGACGTACGTTTGAGTACTGTAAATTTTGAAAAGAAAGAAAGAAAGATGTGAGTTTTCACGAAAAGTTTGTAATTTGTGAAGAAAAGGTTCGTTAACGGGAATTGGATTCCCAGATTTGGTATTTGGACTTCTTAAATTATATTAGAATTTTGGGATTTTATTTTCTAAATGGTCACGTGGGCCCACGAGAAATTTACGCTGTGGGGCCCGCTTTGTTTTTGAGATTTCCGGTATTTGGATATTTTCTAAGACGAAATATTCGGCGACCGGCGACACGTGTCACCCCACGTGGCACCCTCGCGAAATATTTATCAGGCAACACCCGACAGTCGTTTCGACTAAACGCTTTACTGCTTACGAAGGAAAATTCGCTATGTCATTTAGTATTTTTGCGAATTTTTCCGAGACTAACGCTTGGACCAACGAGAGGGCAACACTGCACCCTCTCGCGGACTTGAAGCGCAGGCCGAATGGACGGGCAAGTGGTAGATATTTGTGTAGATATTTGTGAGGATTTGTGGAGTAGGTTTAGTGCACTTGGCTTGATTCGCCTTACACTTGTGTAGCACTTGGCCAGATCTCGCCATCGGGTCGCCTTTGGCTTTGCTATAAATACCCTCCTCGAAGACTTATTCATTCACTCATCACTTTGTCTAAGTCTTGAAATCCCTCCTCCCTTGTTGCTTCTCGTCCAACTCCCTTCTCCCCTTAGAAAGAGGCCTGGCCGAGAACACCCTCCCCTAGCCTTGTTGTGCTAGCCGAGCCTACCCCCTTGGTAGAAAGTTGTCTTCCAAGTATTATAATGCCCAAAATACCTTAGCCTTGTACCTTGTAGTATTCCAAAGATACCTCTTACGTAGAGCCCTAAATACTACCTTGTCCTTAGACTCAAACCGAAACCCTAAGGAAATCTTCATTGTTGGTCGAGTATGTGAGCAGGTTGGTTAGAACTTCTGGTTGTTGGAGTGGTTTGAGCGCACTTGAGGAGCTAAACCTTGCTCGTGAGCGACATTAAACTCGGATAATTTTGGGCTTATCGAGGTAATTATCTTGTCCTCTATTGTAATTGGAAATTACATGTTTGTTAGATATATAGTTGAAGTATACTATATATGGAACTATACTTAGTATTCGCAACGTCTTTTGACTTAAGCTCAAGAATAAAGAATCGAATCAATCAGATTTACATAGACAGATTGCATGAGATTTGTGTAAGATATCGAGTAGAATTGTACACGCCCGTTAGGCGTGTAAACCTCGTTGGCTTTGGCAGCCTCGATAGAGAGGAGATTTACGCCGTCATGGGAGGTCTGCCAATTTTCTATAAAGATGTAAACTTGTGTTTTGGGGTTAATAGACGCCAGGACCTTTATAGCGAAAGATCGAGAGTAGCGTATTCTACTCGAGGAGTGGAAAGGCTAGCGAGGTTGTAGTACTTGGGCATTTTGCTTATTGTCGATAAATCGTCGCGAGGTATGTGAACCTCTTCCTATCTTTCTAGCATGATTGTTGGAACTATGTAGTACGGTAGACGCATACGTGCTAAGTGATTTGGTTGGTTTAAAACATGTGTGTTATAATAGCTTTACGGGAAGTTAGTTATAACGACCTTACGTAAGAAAATGGTTTACTGATGTTAAGAGAGACTTGATCTTATAAGATAAGAGACTTAACTTATTTGTTTTAATGGATGTTTGTGTGAAACCTCATTCGTGAGTAATGAGTACTTGGTTTTTAAAGGGATAATGTTTTACCGATTTCAAATCGAACGTATCGGCTGCATCACCGCAAATAATAAAGGAAAATGTATTGAATAATGATGTGTTGTATTAAAACCGAGAAACCTCCATCCGCATGAAGCTAAGACGAGACAAAATGATATTACATTTTCTAGATCATGGCTGCTGTAATAAGATCTTTATAAACAAGAATAAACTACTCACATATATGACATATGTTACTCCATTGTTATAAAAAAGGAATCAAGTGATTAATTTTGGGGAACTATGAAACCATTTGAAAACGAAGCTCGAGTAATCAAACTAGCAAACCGAACTTAGGAAAAGAATGTTGTTACTTGGTTTTGAAAAGGAAGCTGGTTGGTCATTCTAATACTACTGTATCGGGTGACTCTTATAAAAGAAATGGATCTCTTTAAAAGAACTTAACGATGTAGTACTTGGGGTTAAAACCCGACTTTGGCATAAAACGAAAGTACTTTGAGTTGTGTGAAACTCACTATGCTTGTTGTTGTGAAACTTGCCTATGCTTGTTGTTGTGAAACTCGCCTATGCTTGTGATGATAGCCTTTATTGTACAAGCGTTGTGTTTCCGTGTTACCGCTCTCGATAGCAGGGTTGACCGTTGAGAACTTACTGACGTGTCAGCGGACGAGAAATTCCACGCACGCTCGCGATAGTATTAATGTTGTTAATCGCTGACATACCGACACGACGCGTAGCGCACGCATGCTTCCATTTTGCTAAGGTCTTGGTTAATCGCTTTGACATACCGACACGACGCGTAGCGCACGCATGCTTCCATTTTGCTAGTCTTCGGTTAATCGCTTTGGATATACCGACCGACGCGTAGCGCACGTATGTTTCCATTTTGATTATCGCCAGGATTTTCGACATACCGACACGACGCGTAGCGCACGCATGCTGGCCCATTTGGAATGTTCTATTGTTTCTCGACATACCGACACGACGCGTAGCGCACGTATCGCCCATTTGGAAAGTTGTCTTATTGCTTTCCTTTGGACATACCGACACGACGCGTGGCGCACGGGTATGCTTCCATCCGATTGTTGCTCATGTTGAGGTCACATGGACATGTCTACACCGATGCAAGATTCCGGTACGCCGTGACGCGAACTCGATTGATGTCATGGGCGTGACCCATAGTTATATCGAGTGATGATCGCTTTATGTCATGAATCGTAGTTTGGTTATCATACATGTCTCGCTTTATATGTACTAGTATGATTTCATTTACGATTGCATGCCACATACTTGGTACCATTGCAGATCGACTCCTCGGGCCGCTCACGCCGCAGTAGAGGTACATCGTAGATCCTCGCCATGGATCACGATTGGTAGCAGATTGAAGCTCCGCTTTCTCCGAGGCTTATCTTTTAGCGTGTTCCCCGAGTTGTAGGTTCTGTACATTCTGGTATGGCGGCCCCGTCCGCCATAGTCATCAGATATCTTAGATGTCTGTAGTACTATTGCAAGGGCGGTTGTAAAAGGATTAAACTGCTCGTTTTATGTATATACCGGCAACTGCTTGGTTGGCCTGCTTATTTATTATATCTTTTGTTAAAT
This sequence comes from Przewalskia tangutica, assembly GCA_029844215.1. Lineage (NCBI taxonomy): Eukaryota > Viridiplantae > Streptophyta > Magnoliopsida > Solanales > Solanaceae > Przewalskia > Przewalskia tangutica. The sequence continues at coordinate 160,977,526 of CM056719.1, forward strand.
GACTCATGTTTTATGTTCCGCTGATTTTCTCTCGATGTATGTATCACTAGTGCCCGGTAAGGCACGAAGAACGCCCCGAACTGTCGTTACAAAAGTGGTATCGTGAGCGCTAATCCTCAAAGTGTCTATGCACCGTGTCTAGTAAGTCTTGATTATCGATGTGTCGTGCACCACATCTATAATCGTGAGGTCAGCAGGACATTTAGGATTGGTTTCCATTCTTCTCATTCCGAGATCGTGCCTTGAGTGTTGTTGCAAGTTGTACCCTCCGACGTATCTCGTTTTACCGCTTATGCCCGCCAAGGCAACCAGAGCCCTGGCGGCAAGGCAATGGAGTGCCGCTAGTGAGATACAGAGTACGAGGCGCAGCGGACACCCGAGAGTCAGGCTTGCAGACGGCGTTTCGCGACGCCGCCACCAAAGAGCTTAGAGTCGCAGCGATGGTCACGAGACTACAAGCACCGAGCCTCCGCCCCATGACCCGAGTGGAGACGGGTCACGCGAGATGGCTCGATTATTGGCCGTGTCAGGCTGACATGAGGACAGCCGATGCAGCAGCCCGGCCCAGAGCACCAGCCGTTCACCCCGAGCAGATAGTTTGAGGCTACTGACTTTCGAGTTGTAGCCCGCCGAGTTTTACGTCGAGGCTCGAGGATGATCCGCAGGAGTTCATCCGGCAGCTACGCCGATCATGCGGTGATCAAGGCTTCGAGACCGAGTCTGGACCTTTGTTCGTCAGCCGCGTGATACCGCAATGATTGGTTTGATTCACGAGCTTTCCCGGAGCACGCACTCCCAGATGGGATGAGTTTTCGGCTTTCTCACGCACTTTTGCCTCCGCAGATGGCGAGGGCACGCCGGCGATTTTTGTTATCGAGACAGAGCGGCGCACCGGCTGAGTACAATGTCGAGTTCGATTCTTTGGCTCGATATGTCCCTCGCTAGTTGCGATATTGAGGATAGGTGCATCGCTACGCCACCGCTTGATGATTATATGGCCGAATCTTGTGCGGGTGTTTCTTCACCGCATGGACATTGCCCGCACGCAGCTCGCACTAGACGCGAGGCACGGAGGGTCGACGGAACGACGATCGCCAGGCAGGCCAGACTCGCAGGTCCTTTCGTGGCTTTCGAGGCGGACCGCCCAAAGAAAGTTAGTTATATACCCCCACCGCATGCAGTGGTCCTCCACCGCCTTCGTGAGCGTCGTGGCTCCAAGGGTTCAGATTTTACAGAAAGGCGGGTGTTAACCACCAAGCCACCCCTACCTCGTTGTGACCATCGTGGTAGACTCCATTTTGGAGAGTCGTGCTAGATTGGGAGTTTGTTTTACATGCGGCAGCAGGCCATTTTGCGGTGAATCGTCCGACTGGAAGCGCGGATGTTACGACTCACCTTCAGATCGTGGGTCGTTCATCACCTTCTACAATGATACTGCAGTGGTGCCTATGATTAGAGTGGAGCCAGAGCTTCCGTGCATATCCTTAACCTCTAGAGTTTTGGTATGCTTGTTATGATGATCTCATTATTGTGTGCTATGTACGGATAGCATTGTGATATCGTGAGTTTGAAAACATGTTTAGTTGGGAGGTACGGGGCATGGTAAGTGTAACCTTAGACTATGTCACGCATCGGCACCCAGGGTAAGGTCGTCTCGAGATTAAAGATTCGCTTTATGTTTGACTTTATCGAGTAGTAGTATACGTGGATTTATTTGTATGATAAGTCCGTGGTAGTGAGACGGAAGTGGTAGCTTTCGTGATGTGAATTAGTAAGATTGTTCCGGACGGAACAAGAGTTCGCGCCATTGGTCGGGTTGAGGACCATTTCGCGGTCAACCAGAACCCGTGGGGTGCCAGTTGGTGGTCCCGCCAGAGGTAGGGTCACGAGGATGCTAGGCCCAAGTTTGTATGATCATCGATGAGTTCGTGGACGCGTTCGACCGAAGCCGTTCGTAGGCCGGAATGGCCTTGGGAAGTTCGAGGTTAGTAAGATGACCAAGTTGGAGGTAGTGACTCCGGATTTTCGAACCAAGTAATGACCAAGTATGGTACGTCGGGAGAGTTCAAGCGCTCGAGAAGCGGCACGAGTAAGGAAAGAAGAGGACGTATGTTATTTCGTGCGCTGTGGCGCATCGCAACTTGTTAGAGGAACTTTATCGTTATTCAACTTGAGAAGGAACATTCGACGAATGTTTCTAAGGGGAGAATGTTATACCCGTAGTTGCGTGGTATGTATGTGAGGACGCACGCACGAGTACTGGTAAATTTTGAAAGAAAGAAAGATGTGAGTTTTCACTAAAAGTTTCCTAATTTGTGAAGAAAAAGGTTCGTTAACGGGAATCGATTCCCAGTTTGGTATTTGGACTTTAAATTATATTAGAATTTTGGGATTTTATTTTGGAAATGGTCACGGCCCACGGAGAAATTTACGGTTTGTGGCCCGCTTTGTTTTTGAGATTTCGATTTTGATATTTTCTAAGACGAATATTCTAGTAATCGGGGCGACACGTGTCACCCCACGTGGCACCTCGCCAAATATTTATCAGGCACAACACCCGACAGAGTCGTTTTCGATCAAACGCTTTACTAAGCTTACGAAGGAAAATTCGCTATGTCATTTAGTATTTTTGCGAATTTTTCCGAGAGAACGCTTTGGACCAACGAGAGGGCAACACTGCACCTCTCGTCAGCGGATTCCGGCCAGGCCGAATGGACGAAATGGCAGTGGTGGTAGATATTTGTGCAGATATTTGCGAGGATTTGTGGAGTAGGGTTAGGGTGCACTTGGCTTGATCTTGGCCTTACACTTGTGTAGCACTTGGCTAGATCTTCGCCATCGTCGCCTTTGGCTTTGCTATAAATACCTCCTCGAAGACTTATTCATTCACTCCTCACTTTGTCTAAGTCTTGAAATCCCTCCTCTCCACGTTGCTCTCGCCCAACTCCCTTCTCCCCTTAGAAAGAGGCCCTCGCCGAGAACACCCTCCCCTAGCCTCATGTGCTAAGCCGAGCCTACCCCCTTGGTAGAAAGTTGTCTTCCAAGTATTATAATGCCCAAAATACCTTAGCCTCAGACCTTGTAGTATTCCAAAGATACCTCTTTACGTAGAGTCTTAAATACTACCTTTGTCCTTTTAGACTCAAACCAAACCCTAAGGAAATCTTCATTGTTGGTTGGAGTATGTGAGTAAAGGTTGGTTAGAACTTCTGGGGTTGTTGGAGTGGTTTGAGCGCACTGAGCCGAGCTAAACCTTGCTCGGGAGCGACATTAAACTCGGATAATTTTGGGCTTATCGAGGTAATTATCTTGTCCTCTATTGTAATTGGAAATTACATGCTTGTTAGGATATATAGTTGAAGTATACTATATATGGAACTATACTTAGTATTCGCAAACGCTTTTGACTTAAGCTCAAGAATAAAGAATCAATCGAATCGTATTTACATAGATCAGACAAAAGAGACTTGTGTAAGATATCGAGTAGAATTGTACACGCCCGTTAGATTGTAAACCCCCGGTCAAGCCAGCCTACCGATAGAGAGAGATTTACGCTGTCATGTGAGGCCTTCTTGAATTTTCTATGTAAAGATGTAAACTTGTGTTTTGGGGTTAATAGACGTTTGTGACCTTTATAGTGAAAGATCGAGAGTAGCGATTCTACTCGAGGAGTGGAAAGAGCTAGCGAGGTTGTAGTACTTGAGCATTTTGCTTATTGTCGATAAATCGTCGCGAGGTATGCGAACCTCTTCCTATCTTTCTAGCATGATTGTTGTGAACTATGTAATACGGTAGACGTACGTGCTAAGTGATTTGGTTGGTTTAAAACATAGGGTGTTATAATACTTTATGGGAAGTTAGTTATAACGACCTTATGTAAGTGAAAATGGTTTCTCGATGTTGAAGTTAAGAGACTCGATCTTATAAGATAAGAGACTTAACTTATTTGTTTTAATGTGGACGTTTGTGTGAAACCTCATTCGTGAGTAATGAGTACTTGGTTTTAAAGGGATAATGTTTTACCGATTTCAAATCGTAATGTATCGACGCACCACCGCAGCTAATAAAGGAAAATGTATTGAATAATGATGTATTTGTATTAAAACCGTATAAACCTCCATCCGCATGAAGCTAAGATGAGACAAAATGATATTACATTTTCTAGATCATGGTCACTTAATAAGATCGTTATAAACAAGAATAAACTACTCACATATATGACATATGTTACTCCATTGTTATAAAAAGGAATCAAGTGATTAAGTTTGAGAACTATGAAACCATTTGAAAAATGAGAAGCTTGAGTAATTCAAACTAGCAAACCGAACTTAGGAAAAGAATGTTGTTACTTGGTTTTGAAAAGGAAGGTGGGTTGGTCATTCTAATACTACTGTATCGTGACTCTTATAAAAGAAATGGATCTCTTTTAAAAAGAACTTAACGATGTAGTACTTTGGGGTTAAAACCCGACTTTGGCATAAAATGAAAGTACTTTGAGTCAGGCGCGCTTGTTGTTGTGAAACTCCTATGCTTGTTGTGTGAAACTTGCCTATGCTTGTGATGATAGCCTTTATTGTACAAGCGCCAGGTTTCGTGTTACCGCGTCTCGATAGAAGTCGGTTGACCGTTGAGAACTTACTGACGCGCTTCAGCGACGAGAAATTCCACCGCACGTTCGCTGATAGTATTAATGTTGTTAATCGCTTTGGACATACCGACACGATCGTAGCGCATCGTATGCTTCCATTTTGCTAAGGTCTGTGGTTAATCGCTTTGGACATACCGACACGACGCGTAGCGCACGTATGCTTCCATTTTGGTTAAGGTCTTCGCGTTAATCGCTTTGGATATATCGACACGACGCGTAGCGCACGTATGTTTCATTTTGATTATCGCCAGGATTTCTTTGGACATATCGACATCGACGCGTAGCGCACGTATGCGCCCATTTGGAATGCCGTTCTATTGTTTCTCTCGACATATCGATACGACGCGTAGCGCACGGGCATGCGCCCATTTGAAAGTTGTCTTATTGTTTCCTTCGACATATCGACACGATGCGTAGCGCATCGTATGCTTCCATCTGGATTCTTTGTCTTGTTGTTGAGGTCACATGGACATGTCTACACCGACGCAGATTCCGGCACGCGCCACACGCGAACTCGATTGATGTTGTGGGCGCGACCCATAGATTATATCGGAGTGATGATCGCTTTATGTCGTGAATCGTAGTTTGGTTATCATACATGTCTCCCGCTTTATATGAACTAGTATGATTTCATTCTGATATTGCTGATTCACATACTTGGTACTGTTGATCGACTCCTGGGCCGCGCGTCTCACGCCGCAGAGAGTACATCGCCGTAGATCCTCGCTCATGGATCACGGTAACAGATTAAGCTCCGCTTCTCCGAGGCTTATCTTTTGCAGTGTGTTCTGAGTCAGAGTTCTGTACATTCGTGGTATGGCGGGCCCTGTCCGCCATAGTCATCAGATATCTTAAGGTCTGTAGTACTATTGTAGGCGGGGTTGTAAAAGGATTAAACTGCTCGTGTTTTATGATATACCAAGGCAACCGCTTTGGTTGGCCTGTTTATTTATTATATCTTTTGTTAAACGACTCATGTTTTATGTTCGTGATTTTCTCGATGTATGTATCACTAGGGTGCGCCTGTAAGGCACCAAAGACCAGCCCTGAAGTCGTTCACTATTTTGCTCTTTATTGTAATCCTACACTACTTTCAAGAAGGTCATAGTATGGCGATTTTAACATTTGTTGCTTTGGTTCTGGCCAGAGTTAGTCAAGGTTTGTTGTTTTGCAATAAAGTTATTGTAAAGAGCTTACAATGAGGTATCAGGAAGTGAGAGATTAATAGTTTAATTCCTAGTTGCAATAGGTTTTAATCTAAAGTTGCTCGCTTAGTGAAATCGAGATCCTACTTGGTAGGTCGTGTTTTTCATCCTCGAGCAAGGAGTTTTCCACGTAAATATCAGGTGTTATTTACATTTTGCTTTTGCTTAAGGAAATGATAAGAACCCGGTTCTCTATAATCGTTGGTGGACTCTTAGTTTCTATAAAATATGTTAAAGATATTTTCCGATGATATCATAGTAGACATCCAAAGGTTATTCTATAGCCCACGGTTATCACTTATTTCTATGTCATTGATCATTTAATCCATGATGCTTAATTTTCTCACTTATGTCTGTAGCAAAGTTAGGACTTAGGAGACAGAGATTTCGCTTCTACCTTCTTTTCATGCTTATGTTTCAAGTCTTAAACAAGCATTTTTATAATAATATGCCATAAAAACAAGGAAGGGAGCTGAGTAAATGATAAAGTTGTTGTCATACATGGAGGTCATGTGTTCAAGCCGTGAAATAGCTTCTGCAAATGCAAGGTGCGTCGTACAATAGATCCTTCAGGTCCACTCTTCCCTGACTCCCGCCATATGGAATCTTAGTGCACCGGACTGCTTTTTTTATGCACAACACTTGAGTTACTCCCTATTCTATGTCATTTCCTCTGCCTACTTATGTTTTACTAATGATATATTAATTCTATTATGTTACATTAAGATAAGTGCGCCTAAGTACAGAAAATTCAGTGCTTTATGTGCTTGCACCGATCTTAATGTAATGTGTCACCTAATTTAATACATCTCGTATCACAGAAGTCTGTTTGTTAGTAGGGTACTCAATCTTATGGTCATATTATCATGCCCAAGTAATTAACCTACCATTAACTCAAAGCCCCTGAATTTCATTGATGTTGTAACTGTTGGATATTTGATGATGTACGGGGAATAGTAAACTACTATTACAAGTGTTTAAAAAGGATAAACTACTATGAATTACAATAGCAACAAACTTGATGCCAAATAGGAATCAGGCAACAATAATCTTTGCGTATTTATCTTCGCCTTTGAATGCGCTTTGAATCTCGGGTCTTTGTTCCAACCGCATCAAGCTCCTCGAATCTTGTTAATCCTAAAATCAAGAGACACTAAAACAAAGTGTTGAGTCGAGTGATATTTACTCTATCCTTAAGACAATATCACCAGATACATGTTTTCAGACGGTGATTTGCAACTTGTTTCTCAAGATAAAACAGCAAACTATCACTTGTGCAAAGCAAACACTCGTGATTCTGGCGAAGAAAACAAATACGAAACGATTGTTGAAGAATGGAAAAGAAGAACTTGTCTTTTGCAGTGTTTTGCTCACTGTTTTGTATGTTCTATATTGTGTTCTCAAATCTGAAAATAAGGTGTGATTAAATAGTGTTTTAGGAGGAGGAGAGGTGTTAAAGGGTCATTAAGAAGTTGTTTAAGAGGCCAATTAATAGGTATAATCAACCAAGAAATGTGACAAGTCCAAAACGTTTCAGGTGAATTTAACCATCCAACCGCTTTCGTCAGACTCGCGCCGCGACGCTGACAACTTCACTTAAACTTCGTGACGAAATCAGAATATAACAAAGTTTGGGGTCCAAAAAGATAATATTAGAAAAAGCCCTCGCACTGGATCGGCAAGGCGGTGGGCGGCGTGGGCCTAGTATCAAACCCAAACACACCTAGGTCCTCCCTCCTTCAAACACATGGGTTACCCCTTGGGGTCTCAATCCTTTATTCAGTTTTGAGACTTATATTATGAACAATTCTTCCTTTTACCACTGATGTGGTAGATTTGTCCCACACCACTCTTTCATGTCTCAAACACCTTACTTTGCGGACCAATATCTCTTTCATTTCTCAATGAAATTTGACGATCATTGGCTCTACGGTCATCTACTCACTTAGTAAATTATGCATGTGTGAAGAACCAAGGTCTCCAACATGCGTAACCATGATGTTTAAGTCATTCAAGGGCGAACCCAACCTCCACCAAATGCAAATTTCCAACAGTCACTGCATGCTGTTCTTTACAGTCATGTTTCCCTTTGAAGACTTAGGAAAAAAAGTGTAGATGAAGATATATAGGGCACATATCAATTGGAACAAGATCCATAAAAGAAAGAGTATATAATTGGTACTTACAAGCCTCTTCTGCATAGTCAGAGTTAGAGAAATTAAGAATGTGTTTTTGTGACTGGTTTGTACATGTAGCCTTTTCTTGAAAATTCAATGACATACTACACTGCTAAGGATAACAAAGTGACGCAGCTTGAAGAAGCAACGCGAAGCGAGCCTAAAAGTGAAGGGTAACGATACGAAAAGGAGGAGAAAAGAGATTCTCTTTAGGACTGTCTTACCCCCTTCTGTCTTACAACAAAATCTAAAACTGCCAGAAAAATATAGTATGTCATACAAGTGTGTGCCTATATACAAATCTTGGGATTTAGCTCTACAATGTTGTTGAAACAGTTTCATTGTCTTTCTGCAAACTATATGTAGTAATTCTCTCACAAATTAGAGTGAGACACATTTGCAAGTTAATATGGACTTTCTGTCTAGTATTCACATATTGATCAAGGCTGTCATTCAAAGAATATGCAAAGGTAAACCTCTTTAATTTCACACTAACGTAGATTACTTAAACTCTACTCAAAATTATTCTAAAACATTTCCCATCGTGTGAGGGGTTATATATGTCCTAAGATGTTATTTCATTTTAAATAAGGATAGGGGTAATATATTATCCGATTAATTAGAGCTTAAACTCGATATTTAAGATATAATTCAGGTGGTATGTATTTTGCCAAATTAAGATTTCTAATTTTAAAAATAATTACCATACAAAGTCATTTTTAATTTTAAAATTATAAGATAATTACTTAAAAGTTAACCTGACAGAAAAGTGAGTCACGTCTCATATATCATATTTGATCCATTTCGAAATGTTTATCCATTATGTCATAATTATACTAAAATTGTAATCCTCCTTCTCAATTTATATGCATTTTTCGCTTAATCATTTCAAAATAATTAATTAAAAAAAATAACATAATTTTTTATTTAATAATAATTTAAATTTTTATGTTTAACAAGATAATTTATAATCACAATTATTTTTAATTTATTTTAATTATAAAATTTAAAAAATATTATTTTATTTCTTAAACTTCAGATCGGCCATAAAAGTGTAGTTAATATAAATGTTTATCCATTACTAAACAAGTCCCTTTGAATAGGTGGATTGAAAAACACAGTCGGCGATCGATCATTATCAAATCAACTAATGTCTTTCCCTCAGTTTATTCGCAGATCATCAAAGCTTGCCCTTTCATCAAGACTCTTTGCTACTTCTCCTTTCAGTAATCGACCCTTTTGTTCTGATTCCAATAATTCGACTACTACAACACCATCAGCGGCATCGTACTACCATCTAAGCGGTGGACCTTCTCATATGCGCGCTGCTGTCTTTTGGGAACCAGGCAAACCCCTCACCTTTGAAGATTTCCATATGCCTCGCCCTAAAGCTAATGAAGTTCTCATCAAAACTAAAGGTCCCTACTTTTCCTATCTTAGATTGCTTTTCTGCATTCAAATTGTTCTTTGTATGAGCCGAGGACCGCATACATCCTACCTGTCCAGACCCATTTTGTGGGGTATGTTGTTTTTGTTTTTGTTGGGTTCTTTCTAATTGAAAATGTTTAAGAACTCAAGGTAACCGAAAAGTTCATAACTTTGTCCTTATTTTTTTGGGATTTTCTTACTTTTATTGTTCTGGGTGTATGTAATTAGATTCAAAGATTTAAACTTTTGCTTATCTGGGTTCTTTCTGATTCTTTCGAAATGAGCTACCCCACAAAGGTAGAGGTAAGATATGTGTACATTCTCTACCCTCGCATGCCCCATTTGTGGGGTATGTTGTTGCAAATTGCCCAGAAAACAAAAAAGCTGTCATTTTGGAAATTACCAGAAAATTAGTTTCTTTGTTTGAATTGAACAGTGAGTACTCAAAGGTTTACTAGGTAAGTTATATGATTATGCAATGACAGTGGTCGCTTGATAGCAATTGTGCCCCGAGCAAAATTCAGCAGTATCTCCTGCCAAAATAATCCTAAGCTGACAGTAAAAATGACCCTCTTTGTATGTCCCCATTTTCGTTCATTTATGGAAAATTGCCCAAGAAGATATTTTTTGGAGTTGCCCAAAAAAAGCTATCTTTTGAGCCACGACTTTGGTCTAGTGGTAAGATAAGAGCGTAATGCACGACGTGTGGGTTAGGCGCATGGTTCAAACCTTAGTGCAAATAAAAGCTTGGTATTTAAGTGAAGAATGATAGAGGGGCAGGCCCATCATCCATCGAGTTTTTTTATTACATAGGGGGTAGGGTAAGGGAAATGGGGAGCGGATTGTATTTTATTACATCGAGTTTTTTTATTACAAGCAATTTTTTCTTTTGGGTCATGGCTCTTGACACTTATATAAGCTTGCATTGTATGGCTCATTTTGTCTAATGCTAATGGTATCTATATAAGAAGGACATGATAGCTAAATTATTGTTGATGTATTCGCTACAGCCTGTGGGGTCTGCCACTCTGACCTGCATGTAATAAAAGGTGAACTTCCATTCGCTAGCCCTTGTGTTGTGGGGCACGAGATTACTGGTGAAGTGGTTGAACATGGACAGCTCTCAGACAGTAAAATCATTGAAAGGTTAAACAATTACATTTTCTTGAAACATACTATAGTTTTCCCTTGATGTAGTTGTCCTTGGCGATTCAATGATGATCAGCTTTTGTTATATTTTTCAGATTTCCTGTGGGATCTCATGTTGTTGGAGCTTTCATCATGCCTTGTGGTAGCTGTCTCTTCTGCTCTAAGGTGATAATAGTTAGATTTGTTTCTTACAAAACTGATAATATTTGCTTATCATGATGCAGTCATGCCAAATCTTTGATGCCATAGTTATCTAATGAACACAGGGTCAAGATGACTTATGTGAGTCTTTCTTTGCTTACAACCGAGCGAAGGGAACCCTTTATGATGGGGAAACGCGACTGTTCCTCCGCAGTAATGGTAAGGAGGTTGTTAGTACTTGCCACTTTTTTTGGTTTCTGTTTGAGTTTCAAAATTAATGTACGATGTTGTCAAAGGCGCGCTTAAGCCCTGAAGTGTGGCTCAAAACATGTTGAGCGCTTCGCCTCGTTTTATGTGCGCTTCAGTGTCATCATCAAGTCTCTAAGACATACTTTTCCTTGCCAATGAGCCTCTCTAGAAGAGGTGACACTAGATAATTGATATTTCACTTTATTGTAAAGTTTTTACAATTTCTTTGTCCATATATTTGTTATTCATGCTTATTATTATCAGTCTTGGACTAAACATATAAGTATTTGTATTTTTGCACCATTGCGCCTTTTTTCATTAAAGCCCACACTTTATTTGTGCTTTGCGCTTAAAGCCCCAGTTGGCCTTAGAGTTTTTTTGTGCTTTTCACTTTTGGTAACACGGATCTTCTCAAGCATTCAGGTCAAGCATAATTCTTCAATGCAATATGCATCAAATGTTCAAATTGCTGCCTTTTTTGCTAATGCTAGTGGTTTCTCTAAGCTGCTAAACAGATAGCTTGGCATGGTCCTGAAATCAGTATACAAATTTCTTTATTGCAATTTTTCTGTAGCAAAGTCTCACTTATTGGGAATCAAACTGATTTCTTGTATTGTAACTGCCAAGGTTGAACACACTTGATTTGAGTGTAAGATTTCCTCCCCATTCTGGCTGTATTACTAGTTCTGGTCGATACTACTTGTTGCATGAGAAGGAAGGCACGAATAGGTGGTTTAGGAGATTTTGGAACCCATATTACCAAGTTTAAAAAATGTTACTTGGAGTTTACTTATATTGAAGAATTTAGGACTCAGGAAAGATGTATGTTAATACAGTTAGAACCTTTATCACACATGCACAAGTGTTCTTCAGCATTGTGTAGGATGTACGTGAATGTTTCAAATCGAGAAATATTTGTTTACTTGTAATAGCACTGACATGCTTTGTATCAACATTTTCAATATAATTGTATTCTTCTAATATATAAAAGTTATAAGGGTTCAAAAGCTCCACAAGGTGGTCCCAACTAATTTGGCATAGAGGCATAATTGGTTAACTGATATGTACGATGAGTATGTCCTTTATGGACTATTTGAACAGCTAATTTGGCACGTGTTCAGATTGGCTATTGGGCTGTCTATGATTGCTGGACTTGTTATATATGGATGGAAACTTTCTTGTGTTATTCATCAACTCCTTTTTCTTCTCTTCTAATGTGGTTTTAATCTATGATGCTCTGACTCTTAATAAAATATCGATGGCTACTTGTTGGATCCTTCAAAGTAGAGCTTTTTTTAAGGATCCGACTAAGGTGCGACAACATTTTTTGAGAGTCCAGGCGACATAGGTTTTAATTGCCTAATGTGGTTAAAACTACCTTATTTTAAAAAAAATGTGGGTAACATTAAGATTTGGTCCATATTTTGATCTTTCAGATAAGCCGGTGTATATGTATAGCATGGGAGGTCTTGCTGAATACTGTGTGGTTCCAGCACATGCATTGGCTGTTCTGCCAAATTCATTGCCATACACAGAATCTGCCATTTTAGGATGTGCAGTTTTTACTGCCTATGGGGCTATGGCTCATGCTGCTGAGGTCCGCCCAGGTGATGCTATTGCCGTGATTGGTATAGGAGGTGTTGGCTCAAGGTAAAAAGTTGGATCATCTTAATTTGATTAATTTGAAAATTATGAAAATGAATAAAACGAAATGTTTAGTGTTTCTGACATGTGCACTTTATGCCTGCAGTCTGAACACTAGTGAGACACTTATATGTCTAAATTCTAATTAGTAACCTCTATTTTAATTCAACAATTTATTCAATGTCAAATTCCGTTATTCATTTCTGTGCATTCACAAATTGATTTCCTTAGTAGACCATGTTTCTTCTTCATACTTTATCTTTATTCATTCTTACCTCTACTATCCTGTGGTTGGGCGTTTTGAATTAAGAACTACTTTTATTCTGATTTGCTTCTGTGGTTTATTACCTGAAAACACGGTACAGCTGTCTGCAAATAGCAAGAGCATTTGAAGGCCAGAGATTATTGCAGTAGATGTTCAAGATGAGAAATTGCAGAAAGCTAAATTCCTTGGAGCGACTCATTGCGTAAATGCAGCAAAGGAGGATGCAGTGAAGAAAATAAAGGTATAGACTTTTCCCCTTAACCTATTATCTACACACTATCAATTTAACTGGCAAACACCACAAGTTTTTACTCATGCTGATTTCTAGATAAAGAGGTGGGTTGGTATAATAATGTACATTAAGGCTGAGGCCCAAGAGTACATCTGTATGCACTCTGCTGTAGATAATTATAGGAAAATGCTATGCTACTGGGTCGTGAAATTATTCCAAGTGATTCTCTTTTTCTTTGGAAAATGGTAAATTTGTATTCTTCAGCATTATGGAGATGCTAAGGACCTTCAAAAGATGAAAGACAAAGAAGAAATACTTATAGAGATTGAGAAATTAGGATAAGAAAAGAGAAGAGATTGTCGAATTAGTTGCTTGATTATTCCCTCAAGCTAATGGAGTTAAATAGCTGGTACAGAGACTTACATAAGGAAAGAAACTAATAAGAATATTACATGATCTCCTAATTACTTAATGACTGGGATATGGAATACTTCTATATCTATCTAATAATAACATATATATTTTCATATCTTCTCATAACTATATATTAATTATACTATATTTAACACTCAAGCTGAAGCGTATAAGTCATATGCTCCTAGCTTGTCACAAATATAGTCAATTCTCCGCATGGACTGTTCGTGAGGCAGAGGTATGCCAAAGCAGTATCAAGAGGTGATTAGACGGGATACGATGCAGCAACTTATCGAGGACACGACCTTAGATAGTGGTCGCGAGACACTGACAGTAGTAGTAGTCGAGCGTAGTCCTCGTTACGCATACAAAATGATAGCAGAAGTGTTATTAATGTAGGTTCGATTAGTCTATCACACTTATAGATTTATTATCGCTTCTATAGTACTGTAGTTCGATTCCCGCCGCTATGTGTTTTTAGTGTAATTTATTTATCTTTTTTAGTTGTTAGCTATTGCTTCCTGTTAGCTATTGTTTTCTGTTGTTAGAATGCGCTATCAGTGCGTATTTTATTTTAATTTCTCGTCTGAGTCTGACCGTTTCTCATACTTTGTTTTGCTTTGCTTGATTATGCTTTGTCTTGAGCCGGAGGTCTCCCGAAAACAGCCGCTTTACCTACCAAGCGAGAGAGAGTAGAGCGCAGGTCCGTGTACATTCTACTGATTTCACTAGGTATGTCATTGTTGTTATATGTCAATTGATCTTTCGAGTTGACAAAACTTGTGGCGACGTATCCGCACTCAAGTTTTTCTCGAACGGCGATAATCTATCCCAATATGCTTCGCTCTTTCATGAAACACGACATTAGAAGCGATATGTAAGGCAACTCGTTATCACAAATCAATTTCATCGGTTCAACTCCTCTCATCTTCAATTCTCGGAGAAGTTGTCTCAACTATATAAGCTCACACGTAGCCAATGTTATAGCTCAGTACTCTGCCTCTGCGCTTGATCTAGCCACGACATCTTGCTCTTTTACTTTTCCAGGATATTAGATTGCCTCCATTTAGAACACAGTAATCTGAAGTGAATCGCCTATCACTGCCCAATCTGCATTAGAATACCCAACAATGTGGGCATATCCCTTGTCTTCATACAATAAACCTTCTCTCGGAGAGCTTTTACTATATCGCAGAATGTGAATCACTGCATTCCAGTGACTATCACAAGGTGATTGCAGAAACTGGCTAACTACACTAACAACAAATGAAATGTCTGGTCGTGTAATCGTAAGGTAGTTGAGTATGCCAACTAGTCTCGATATCCGCTAGATCTTTGTATGTTCCCCGCCCCGAATAAGCTTAGTATTTGAATCCATATGAGTGTCCACATGTTTGTAGTCCAATATACCAACGTCTTCCAAAATATCTAAGGCATATTTTCTTTGTGTAATAGCAATACCATTGCCAGCACTACCTTCATGATCATCACATGTGATAACAATATTATCAACATAAACGACTAAAAAGATACGTTTGTCATGAGATGAATGCCTATAGAATACAGGGTGATCAGATTATGTTCGGATCATTCCAAACTATTTGACAACAACTCGAAAACGACCAAATCATGTTCTTAGAGATCGCTAAGGTAATAGTGGATCACTAAGTCTAAAGATTAGTCCAGACTCCCTCTGAGCAACAAACCCTGGTGGTTGCTCCATATAAACTTCTTCAGCAAGTTTTCCATGAAGGAATGCATTTTTGATATCCAACTGAAAAAGAGGCCAATGATTCATCATACACGAGATTTAGAAAACTGATGTAAGCCACTTTTATGATCGTGAAAAAGTGTCTCCATAGTCAATCCCATAAATTGAGCGTATATCTTAGCAATCAATCTCGCCAGACGATCAATAACTCCATCTCAACCTACCTTAATTGTGAATATCCAACGACAACCAACAACGGTTTTGCCTTCAGGTAAAGGAACAAGTATCATTATCACGCAGCGCCATCTCCTCAATCGACGCCAACCCGATTTAACCAAAGGCTTCGCCACAATCTTAGAACTTTGGCAGCCGATAAGCTAGTAATGAAAGCAGGATACGGCGCGACAAATGATGTAACTTAAATAAGTATAAACGGAGTTTGATCGATGAGTTCTAGTACCTTTTCAAGAGTAATGGAAGATCATCCACGAGCGCCGATCGGGCAGGAGACATCATTGAGCAGTAATGAGTCACCAAGAGTGTTTTGTGTACCAGACGTTTGAAATACTTACTAGATTAGCGTGCTCGAATGAGGTCGAGGTCATCGAATAGACTCAAGAGTGAGGCGAGTCAAAGGAACAATTGAATTCGAAGAATCACGATATAGCCTTCTAATTTTTAGTATTAGGAGAAAATACGATAAGTCTCAAAAAGGTAACATCCGCAGAGATCAAGTACTTATTGCAGGGATCAAAGCATTTGTAATTTTTTGTAAACGAATACCCAGAAAGACACATTTAAAAGCCTTGTGTCAAGTTTGTCTTTTCATGTAAGGTTATGAACAAAACAAAGTGCAACCAAACACACGCAAGTAAGTGGAAAACAAATTTTGGTCGAGATAGAATCGAGCGCGAGTTTTGTACCGCAAAATGTATAAAGGCATACAATTGATTAAATAACACGCAGAATAACTGACGCCTCAAACGTAGACGATGCGACACATCGATCGAGCAGCGGATGAAACGAGGCTCGTGATCCGAGTCTTCAGGCGGCAAAATGCCACCAAAATTTAAAAGCAAGTTCTATAGCGTGGTTAGATCGACTATGTTTTACGGGGCGAGTTGGTCGCCAAGACTTCGCACATACAATACGAAAGTCATGAGATGGACGCGGGCATAAAGAGAGATAGATTAGAAATGATGATATCCGAAGAAGCGAGGCCCTCTGACGATAAGACGCGGGAAGCAGGTTGAGACGGTTCGCATGGCGAGAGAGACACCTGACGCCCCACATGGTGTGAGAGGTCACATGGACGTTCGTGAGGATGATGAGGTCAAGAATATCGCGAGAAGAATTAGACGATATGGCGCAGACGCACTTATCGAGGACACGATCTTAGATAGAGGTCATGAGGACACTTATTGCAGTAAGAAAGAGTACAACTTATCAGAGGTCTGATTAGCCTATCACACTTATAGGCACATTATTGCTTTATAATCCACTGATTTTTGCTGCTATGTATTCTTTAGTGTATTTTGTTTAGCTTATGTAGTTGTGTTAGCTAATGCCCCCTTTTGTTCGAATGCACTTTATACTTCTTTAATTCTTTATCCGAGTCCACTGCTCGTGCTTTACTCTTGTTTTGTTTTGATTTCTCGCTTGCGATTATGTTTTGTCTTCGAGCCGCGTCTCCTAAACAAATGCTCTACCTACGCGAGGTAAGGTCCAGGTACACTCTATCCTCTCCGCACTTACTGCATGGGATTTCACCGAGTATGATGATGAATAATAAGTACCAAATGGTTAAGTAAAAGACTCAACAAATAAAGTGGAGGTTGATATGTGAGAAAGTTAAGAGAGAGAAAATGATTTTTTTCCCGGATAAAAGGAAATAAGAAAAGAGGTTCGAGAAACAACGAGAACCAATTAAACCGTAATAAGAGAGGAAAGAAAGTGGATTTAGATGTAATTTAAATGAAATGGATAAAGAGGAAGTTTTGTTACTTCTAAAAAGAAATGGATGTTCAGAGAAATGGTTAAACTCGCTCTCGATACCATGAGAAATTAGCGTAAGAAGAGATCATGGAAATAGTTTGATTATTCCCTCAAACCACGGGGTTAAATAATGGTACAGAGAGTTACATAAGGAAAGAAATTAATAAGAATATTACATAATCTCACACTTGCAAAATGGTAAAGGTAGTGTTTTTATTGTAGGTTTGCTTAGCCTATCATACAAATAGGCACAATATTGTTTTATAGTCAATTGTAGCTGGTTTTCTGCTGATATGTGTCCTTTGGTATACCTTGTTTAACTTATTTACCTGCGCTAGTTAATGCATACTTTTTCCGAATGCGCTATCATGGCTTATTCGCTTTTGATACCAACAATTTTCATACTGCTTTAAATTTTTCTTAACCATTGCTCTTGATTGCTTTACTCTTGCTTTGGTTTTGCTTTGCTTGTTCTTATGCTCTATCTTTAGCCGAGGGTCTCTCGAAACAATGCTCTACCTATCGCGAAGAGGTGTCCTTCCTGCACTTCACGCCATGATTTCACCGAGTATGTTGTCAGACATAATCTCATAAGCACATCTCGTAATTTCTTAATTACTGGGATATGGGAATATTTTTATATCTATCTAATAATAACATATATATTTTCATATATTCTCATATCTATATATTAATTATACTATATTTAATTAGTATCGATGTCGACGCCGCCTAAATGATCTGGACGGGCTGGCCTGACCTGACGAGCGGATGATACCGCGGTCCCGCCCTGGCCTGGCCTGGAAGTATGACTTGTTTTTTTTATTTATTTTTTCACTAAATTAAAAATACTAACATATAGTCATATACTCATATATATTTATAAACTAAATAATTGAACAAAGACAAGAAGAGTGTAAAAAAATATCCCAAGGCTGTTTTTGTGCCTCTTATATTATTAATTATTTCATTGAAATATACAAGATTCATAATTACAATATCAGAGGTATCGTTGTTGAAAAAAATGAAAGACAGAGAAAAAATACTAAAATTGCAATGAAATAAATTACCAATTTGAAAATACTTTTTAGTTTCTTTATAATTTCGTGGTTCTTCTATTGAATTGGTATATCTTGGTCAAATTGTTCCACGCCGCTACTCATGCCTTCAGATAAGATGTCATCAGAGTTTTCGCCTTCTTCGTTAATCTCGCGATCAGACTTCTCGCCTCCGCCAGATCCAATCTCTCGAATAGTACCGCCATCTCCAAGTCGTTTCCGCTAACGAGCAGGTTTCCTATTTGAAATCACAGAAAAGTGCTTTCGTATCGATTGACGATGCTTGAATGTTCAAAACATCTCGCCATCATCAAAGTGCCAAAATGTCTTCTCATTCGCATCCAATATTTCAAAGCAGTCTTCCTTTCCGCCTTCGATTGACAATCGCTTGGTAAGGTAAAGTACCCGCAAAACAAAACATCGAACTCGTTAATTTGGTTAGCAAGGTACCACCGCACATTCTATTTCGAGGCTTTCAATACTATCCGCAGAAACATGTTTTTTGTAGGACGTGGTCAAGTAGAAGACGGGCACAAAGTCATTGTTGCTAGCACTTTCACGGTAACGCCGATATACTTTTTGCATTCATCTTCTACGCTATCCAAAACTTCTTCTAGCGCTTGTTCAATAGTGATTAGACATTTAAATTTTTGGGAGTCGAGTGGTAGTACGTCCATACAGTTATAAATATTTTCAATAAGTCTTTTACAACCGTCTACTTTAATAATCGGGTTTAATACAACACTAATAATATAAATAGAGGGAATAGGAATAAAATATTTCTTTAATTTCATAAACATTTTTTTAATAGTTGTCTTATAAGCAGGTTTTTCCATATATTCTTTAAGCACTAAAAATATTATAGCTATATAAAACAACATAGTTGAAATAGTAGGATAATATATAGTAGAAAATTCTTTTGTTGCTCGATGAAAATTCTCTAGAAATACAATAAGTTCTTTAATTTTGTCCCAATCATTATCCACAATCATATCTGTTGGATTTTGATTATGGACGTTAAAAATTAAAGTGGTTTTCTATAATCATAAGCAACAACTAGTTGGTCATATAAAGAATTCCACCTAGTGGGTACTTCTTCGGGAATTTTTCTGTAAGATAGTCCACAATCGTGACAAGTTTTTTTATATTCTTTTCTCATTGATTCTATTATTTTGAAAAATAAAGTTTATAGCAAATTGTATTTTTTCAAGAATATCTTGAAAAAGTGAAAGACCATCCTTTACAACTAAGTTATAAATATGGCACGCACATTTGAAATGAAAATGTTTTGGAAAAGACGGAGTTAAAACTTCTTTTAAAACATAAATAACAAAGATTGTTAAGTCGCATTATCTAATGTAATACTCATAACTTTATCGCTATTCCGTAATAATCGCAGACTAAATAAATATTTTCTCAAATAAATCACCAAAGGCTTACTGCCATATATCTATATGCTAAAATACGCTGTGATAGACCATTTATAATCTATCCAATGACAAAGTTATCAAGTTAAATAATCATGGTCGTTAGTACTACGACCTATATCAGAAGTTAGAGCGACTTTGCCATTAAAATGATATAATGCATAACGTAAATACTGTTGATATTCATGTGCAAATTTAAATACATCTCTCTTAACAGTTGATCTAGAAAAAATTTTATAAGCATGATTATACATATCTCTAATATAATGAATAAAATCAGGAGATTCAAGAAATGAAAAAAGCAAACCTTCCACAACAACTAATTTTGCTAGTGCTTCCCTATATGTTTATCGTATTTAGGGCCTACAACTCCCCCCGTCATAGGGTTAATTTGACCATGTACTTTGTCCAGGACAGTATGTGAACCTTGTCCCGATTGAGAGAGCGCTTTCTCACCATCTTTTTCAATAATGTATTGGGCATGCAAGGCTTTGTGTTTTTGCAATAGGTGTCTTCCTAAACCCCCCGTCCCACCATGACCTTGTCCAGTTTTAAAAGTATAAACAACTTTACAAGTTTTACATATAGCTACTTGATTCAGACGTCCTCGTGAAAATATTTCCATACACTGTCGCTTTGTTTGACTGCCTCATACTGTGGGAATAGAGACATAAAGGTGTACATCATCTACATTAGCTGGTGTATCATCATCTGTAGTGACATCTAAATCAAAGGCTTCTTCATTTTGAGAAAATATACGGTCGTCAGATCATATGGTATTTCAGAAACTGCTCAGATCAATAAAATCATCTTGTCTAGAGTAGACTAGAATACTGTAAGTACCCTTTGCCCTCATACTTCCTACTAGAAGACTCACAAAAACACTTTTTACTCTTTTCATTTTAATTATGGTAATAAATAGTTAAAGACTTAAAGATAATGAAATTAAATGTGCTAAAATGAAATAAAGACAAAATAATAATTTAATGAGAGAACGACATCAAACGCCGACGTAGTCGACGTAATCAAGAGGTTGAAAATTGAAACTTTGCTCGATAGATAATCCTCAAGCTAGTTGTCAACTTAACTCCCAATTCCCAAATTAATAAATAGATTGAATATGTAGTAAACAATGTTGCATAGATTGATTGATTGAGAGATTAGAGATTGTAGGAAGATTTGTGAAAATAATAAGAAGAGAAAATGAGGTATTTATAGTTGGGAAATTGGGTTAAAGTGTAAATATAATAACTTAGGGGTTAAAAATAAATATAAAGGGGGTAGGGGGGTTGGGGGAGGCCAAAATGTAATATGGTGTTATTGCAACGGCTATTTTTGCAATTAGTTGGGTTTCATGGATCAAGGACCGACGGACGGGTCGTAGCGGGACCATACCATGTCCCTTCCCGGTTCGAGCCCCGGTCCCGCTAAATTTTATTTTTTATTATTCGGGGCCGACGGACCGGCCGGCCCGGCCCACTGGTCAGCCCTATATTTAATGGAGATCCTAATAATTCTACCAACTGTTCTGTCTCCTCTACATCTTTTTCTTTACACCAAAAATAAAAGGATAACAATACAATTCCACTTAACCTTCTGAATGGAATTGGACTTATCTTCAAAAAAATTACTATTTCTTTCCACACTGTCCACTATTAAGTGTGGGATTATCCTCCACCATACCTTCTGGCTCTTGCTTCCCCCTCTTCTAATCCAACAACTAAGCAGATCTGCAGTATGTTCTCAGGCATGGTCCACTTTGTGTATGTGAGACTAAGGAAAATGGCCCAAATCTGTGTTGTGAAGCTGCAATGCAAAAATAAATGGTTGTTGGTCTCTTCTATTTTCCCACACAATGAACACCAAGATACTAGTCATTCCTTTTTCCTTCAGAACTTCATGTGTCAAGCAAGCCCTTCTAGCAACCAGCCATGTAAAGCATTTTACCTTGGTTGGTGCTAAGTTTATCCAAACCTTTCTCCGCAAGCTTTTTTGTCTGCTGTTTTGCTGGCTGCCTTCCAATTTGTAAGCCCTGCTAACAGTGGAAGCCCCATCTTCACTATGTTTTCATTTCAATGAGTCAGGTGCATTTTGGTATACTAGGAAACATCCCTATTTATTTATTTTTTTGATGAAGCAAGTGATTTCATTTCATTAAAGAAAAAAACATCAAGAAGATGCGGTAGTTACAAGTTATGTCATTGGAAAAAAAGGGCAGCCCGGTGCACTAAGATCCCGCTATGCGCTGGGTCCCGGGAAGGGCCGGACCACGAGCTTCAAGATATATCATTGAAGCTTACAAGAAATATTCCTGTCTTCTATACATAAACCTAAGCCAGAGCTAAAGAGCTAGTGAAGTCCAGCAACTGAGCTGGACTATTTACTGAGGTCAAACTGGACCAACTAAATAAACTAGCAATACATTTAGTCCTTAAAGAGCATATGGGAGTTGAGATCCCATCAGAACATCTCTTATTCCTCTCTAACCAAATACTCCCAAAAAATGCAAGCAGGTATCATTCAGATATTCTTGATGGATTTATCAACTCTCCACAAACACCAGGACATATATGCTGCTCTTACTGACTGAGGAATGGCCCATTTGAGTCCAGAAATGCACATAAACATGCTCCACAAATCAGAGGCAAACTTCACAATGTAGAAAAAGATGGCCGGGATTTTCTTCTAGCAATTTGGTTACTCTGTCCACTTCCCAATCATTTAGTAGCCTCCTGAAAGATAAATTTCAACCCTTCACAATTACCAGTTTTTAAAAAAAAAAAAAGATAAATTCCAACCCTGTGGTGTCCAATCATTGACATTTGCCTCTGAATTATTGCAAAGAATGAACATATCTGGAAAGGAATCTCTTAGAGGGGTCTGATTATTCCAGGCATCTCCCCAAACTTTTTGTTCTCCTACCATCTCCCACTTTTATATATAAATTGGCCTCATGCGTTGGCCATAAGTTTCTGATAGTTCTCCCGACCCCAACCCCATAAGTATCAATGCTGGCGTTATTACACCAAAGATTGTATGTACCATATTTGCATTTGATAACATCATTCCATAGAGCTTGCCCTCTTCATTATATCTCCAAAGCCAAATCAATAAACTATTATTCTGCTTTCTCAAATCTCTGATGCCTAAGCCTCTACTGTCTCTGCTTTTCAAAGTAATCTCCCCTTTAACCAGATTATAACCTTTAATCTCTTTGCAACCAAGCCAAAGGAAATCCCTCAATTTGTCCAGTTTCTTCAAAACTTTGGAAGGTATTGGAAATAGTGACATTACACAAGTAGGAAGAGAATCTAACACTGAATTTATGAGGATATGTCTACCCCCTAAAGACAAGTATTGGGCCTTCCATCTTGCTAATCTCCTTTCTGTCTGTTCTACAATGCCATCCCATATATCTGTATCCTTCTGTTTATTACCTTTACATCCCAGAATATCTGCAAACTCTGAATATTAGCTGCCTCCTTAATTGAGAACAAATTGCTTTTCCCCCAATTCACTTTCAAACCTGAAGAAGCTTCAAAGAACAGTAAGATTGTTTTGATGAATCTTATTTGTTTCTCCTGAGGTTCGCAAAAGATAACAGTGTCATTTGCATATAGCAGATGACAAATTTCTTTGACTTGACCATTGTTTTCCCCTATCTGAAAACCTTTGATCCATCTGTTTTGGATTGCTATCCTCATGAAGCTGTCAAAACCTTCCATTGTTAAGATAAACAAGAAGGGGCAGAGGAGGTCACCCTGTTTAAGTCCCCTTTCTGAGGGAAAGAAGCCCACTGCTTCACTATTCAATAGAATAGAAAACCTAACAGTGCTAATGCAAAATTTAATTCATTATTCAGTAAGAACTTCCCGTTTACATGATCATATGCCTTTTCAATGTGCAGCCTGCACATTACACCAGGTTCTGCACCTTTCAGTCTTGAATCCATACTATCACTTGCAATAAGTGTAGCATCCATTATCTGTCTCCCTCTTATAAATGTCATCTGAGTGACGAATGTTAACTAGTTTGTCCAAGTGAATCTATAGATTCTGATTTCGCGAGTTCTTGAATTTTTACCTCGAATTCATTGGCCAACTTGTGTATTCAGGAGGGCTGTTTCCACACTAAGTTCCTGTCTAGCTTATACATTTTTCTGTGGATTTTGTTAAATCCAGGCTTTTAATCTTGTTTAAGTGAAATCCACACTAAGTCCCCTTTCTGAGGGAAAGAAGCCCACTGCTTCACTATTCAATAGAATAGAAAACCTCAAAATTTATTTCTTCCCAACCATCTCTCTCTTAAGCCCATTTGTTTTAATGTATTCAGTAAGAACTTCCAGTGTACATGATCATATGCCTTTTCAATGTGCAGCCTGCACATTACACCAGGTTCTGCACCTTTCGGTCTCGAATCCATACTATCACTTGCAATAAGTGTAGCATCCATTATCTGCCTCCCTTTTATAAATGTCATCTGAGTGACGAATGTTAACTAGTTTGTCCAAGTGAATCTATAGATTCTGATTTCGCGAGTTCTTGAATTTTTACCTCTAATTCATTGGCCAACTTGTGTATTCAGGAGGGCTGTTTCCACACTAAGTTCCTGTCTAGCTTATACATTTTTCTGTGGATTTTTTTAAATCCAGGCTTTAAATCTTGTTTAAGTGAAATCTCTTAACTTAGATTATTTGTTATTGGCGAGATGGGTTCTGCCCGAGCTTTTTCCTTTCACTGCTATTTTTCTGTTTTCTATCACTCTATCTAACAAGTTTAGGGCTTAAGCTCCTTATGTTTGTGATGATTTATTTTGTGTTTTGGTGTTTCCATTATGGTTAATAATCTACTTGTATAATAATGCTCTTGTTTTAATGTTTGATTAATGTGTCACACTTATGGGTAAAACCAGTATAATAGAGAATGCAGAATTTTAGGTGATTAATGGCGAGACCATCCTCCTAATAAACTAGTGCAATTTAGTTATGTTTTCTTTTTTCTTGGTTTTTTTTATAATCAGGTGTCCAAGCCAGCTTGCGCACTCGACTAATTCCACGGATACCTGCCACCTCCCAACAACAACCACCAGGTAACACTGTCCACATATGCTAGGACATGACAAATGGGAAGAAATACCTATTTGAACCCGAGACCTCATGGTTCTCAATCCATTTCATTCACCACTAGGCCACACCCTTGGATGTCTGGATTTATGCATATTCTTTTCTGCAATGTTAACTAGTTTGGCCCTTGTGGAGATTCCCCCAGATTTTTAGACAATATTTGCCCTAAACTTTCATTTTAGTTAGCTATTTGGAATGTTATACAATATTTTCCCTAAACCAGAAATTATCTTTTTCATCCTGAACTGCTGAACAAAAATTGTGTTGCACCTACCACTGTCCAATAATAAAGGAAAACTTGTGCTTATATTACTACCTATTTGGATTTTGTTATTAGTATCTGAATTTTCCTTCTATCACTCTGAAATGTCTTACAAGTTACAAGTGCATTTGTTGGAAGACGTTGCCCATAGTTTTTTGCTTTTTAGGTTGTTTAAATAAATTTCTTCCTTCTGAAACAAATGTTTCTCTTTGCATCTGAGAACATACTGACTGCTTAAACTAATGTTATCAGCTATTCGATTTGTACAGGATATTACAGGAGGCTTGGGTGTTGACATAGCTGTTGAAGCTTTGGGGAAACCTCAAACATTCTTGCAATGTGTGCAGAGCGTTCGTGATGGAGGCAAAGCTGTGATGATTGGACTAACTCTATCTGGTGCTAAGGGGGAGGTGGATATAAACCACCTAGTGCGACGACAGGTGTGTGATTTTGTGTGCAGGAGGTCTTTTATTGTTTGTCCCTCTCAATTCCAATCTGCTAATTCTGAAGACTAATCCTGAAGATCCATTCTCTTTTGATATGTCACAAAATTTGTTATGCATTGAATGAAAACAAGAGCTTATTTTTCCTATTCATATTATCCACGTACTTTTAGAAACACAATTTTCAAGAATTTTCCTTGAGCCGAGGATCTATCGGAAACAACCTCTATGCCTCTAACAAAGGGTAGGGGTAAGGTCTGCGTACTGGGTACTATTACTGGGTATGTTGTTGTAATTTGAAAGAATGTAGATATTAAGGGTAAATGTAGTATCTGGTCTGTTGGGGACAAATGGTACGCAAACGTCATAATATTAGTAAATTAACTCATTAAAAAGGTTAAAATGGTCCTCATTTATTACTAATCTGGAACATGAAATTCCATATTATGTTCAGGCAAGGGCATACTATTAAATATTTTTCTGAGCCGTGAGCACTAACGTGTTTTTAAGCAGCCCTTTCTCACTTTTGATACTTGTGATGCTAGATAAAAGTAATTGGCTCTTATGGAGCGAGAGCAAGACAAGATCTCCCTAAGCTGATTAAGCTCGCCGAAAGTGGCATATTCAATCTAACTGCAGCTGTTTCAAGGACCTGCAAATTTGAGGAAGCTCCACAGGCATACAAAGATCTTGATAAGGGAGCCATTACTGGACGAGCTGTTGTTGAGATAATGTAAATTTTGATATCTACAGCAAGCTCATCGCTGATTTAACATTCATGTGAACTTCAGTTTCTGGTGGTCAAATGCTAGCAAATGTTTCTGTTGGTGTTTAATTTAGCAAAACTGTACATACATGTCAAAAGAAATGAAGTGAATTTTGAAACAAGTGCTTTCCAGATTATAAGCAGAAATCTTGCTGGTGTCCGATTTTTTTTAATCAAGTAAATGTATTTTCATTCATAAGCATGGCCAAACTGGCCGTATACAAACGGTATACCATTTGCAAAATATGATTCTCTACAAACTCTCACCCAATCATCTATACAGTAGGGGATTTTCTTTTTACACCAAAAGAAAATAAGGGATCGGAGACTACTCCTCAACTGAGAGAAACTTGACTCTATTTCTTCAAAAGCTCTCATATTTCTCTCTTCAAACTACCCACATTAACGCAAGCGGAACTACGTTCCAAGTCCTTGGGCTTCTCCTCCTTTTCCCACTCTTCCAACTAACCACCTAAACATGTTCCACCATAATCTCATAGTAACCTTGCAATGTATAAGAAGATGATTTACGTCCTCCCGTCTCCTTACACATGTAACACCAACTAATGCGGACAACATTATGTTTTCTAAGATTCTCTGTTGTCAAGACTCAGAAGATCACCCCTCTAGTAGTTACTCAAGTGAAGAAACATACCTTAGCACACTTGGCACTCATATTCCATTACAAGGAAAAATAACCTCCTTTCCTAACTAAAAGTTTCTCATAAAAGGACTTCACAGAAAATACTCCATTACTTCTCAGGTCCCACCGCCAACATCGGGATTATCCATCGGACTTTCCTATGAAGTAAGGCTAGCAGTTTTTACAATTCACCCACTTCCTATTCTTGAAAATCCCTTCTAAATCTCAAGTCCCAAAAAGTTTTTCTGGTCTCCTAATTTGTTGAATTGTCAAGTCAGTCTCTTTGACAAGATATTTTGTACAAACCCTGGAATTCATCTTTCAATAATACGTTCCCGTACCAGCTATATTCTCAAAAATACACTCTCCTTTCCTCCCCGACCTTGAATGAGATCTCCAATCTGTTGTTACTTGAATGGGAAGTACCCAAACTGTAAAACCCTTCCTCCAGAATATTTTAGTCTGAAAGGTAGTAGCAAAAACAAAATGACAGCAGAAGCCTCTGATTAAACAGTGATTTGTTTGGTCCACCAAGTGCAAAATACACATCTTATTACTTTCCAACTATTGGGAACAATACCGAACAACAAAAGCTACTAGTATTACTAACCAAAAAAATTATACTAAGAGCTATTTGCTCTGGTTCAGCGTTTCAGAAACCAATTTGCTTAAAACGACACTTTCTTGTATAAAATGACATGTCTTCCACTCCTTATCACAATATGATCAAATGTAGATGGTCAAAAGTATTAGAGGGCATACTGATGTTAGCAACTACATTGATAAAACTTTAACCAGCCGATGAACATCATATACAAAGTTGGAACGGTAACCTTGCATCTGTACCATAATCACAGGAATGAAAAAGAACAAAATTTCATTTCTATCATGGCCAGCATTAATAAAAAAAATGAACTGTCATTTCAACAAAATGCAGGACGAATTTCTTTAACCCTATATTCATCTCGGCATGATGGTTAACTGCGACTACAATACCAATTTTGAACAGCACTGTTGTCATAGCCTAACTGTCCAGGTTAGTCTTCTTTCCACTTGTTAACGTACTTCAAGAAGGCAATAGCAGGATTATCCCTTGGTGGAGCACGGACACGTGTTGATCTCCGAACCTCAGCATCGTCTGTAGCTGGCTTCTGAGCAACCTCCTTCGATCTCTTTTGAAGTTCCAAGCTGTAATAAGTTGAACCAAAAACATGCAAAGATGGGGAAGAAACCACTCAGCACTATCCAGATAAGTAATATCAAAAGGATCAAGCACTAAGGATAATCTGATTCTTTGCTCAAACTACAAATCGATAGTATCAAAGTGAGTATGCACAACTCACCTTATTTTTATTTGATAAGTTCAGTTCACCTGAGTGTTATCCTCAAAATTCAAGACTAATAGCAACCACCAAGTAACATTACATGATTCTTTTTTCTCCAAAACTGTGGTCTCCTTCTAAGTCCCGTCAAAGATTTCAATTAAAGAATATAAGCAAATGAAATTTTTTCATTCGAAGTTCAACTCACCTTATTTTGTCGAGAGTATTTCCAGTTGCTTTTAAGAGCCCTCTCTTACACCCTTGACATTCAATGACCCGATCAGAGCATCAAGCTGTTACAAGGAAAAGTTGAACATCAACACCACGTAGGAGAAGACCATAAGAGAAAATGTGTTCTAGTATCTATACCTCTTCCTTGGAAGAGTAATAGCCCCACTGGACGGAACTGCATTTCAACAAATATTCTTCCATCACGCGGAAAACCAATACCTATTATAATCTCTGTCCTTCCCAACGGATTGGTGCGATACTCTCTTCTCTATTTCCCGCTCAAGATATTCTTTCTGCAATACAAAGACACATAAGGAACATCTTTAAATAATATAAGTAAAAACATTTTATTCTCAAAAATTCATTCTCAAAAATTACAAGTAAAAACATTTATGTTGAGTCACATTTTGCACTGTGCAAATTATGGATCACGAAACCATTTCAGCAGACATTTAGGTAAGAAAACTTCAGTATATCCACTTTGTCTGTTTAACATGAGACAGCATGCTTGTGCGTCGAAGAAATAGAACCAGAGAACTAGATAGAGAGAGGAGAGGGTGCTTACCCTTTGCTCCTTACTCCTGTTTTCAAGATGCTCCTTTATCTCATTCTTCCGCATTTTGTGAGCAGCTCTTTGGTCCATACTCCTATTTTCTAATGTTTCCTTCCCTTCATCCTTTATCAATTTGTTAGAAGCAATCTTAGAGGAAGCATTGATATTTGCTGTGGCATTTCTGACGTCAACTTTTTTCTTCTTAGCATTTATAAATGAGACTAATAGCTCATTCTCACTATCAGACATCAGACAGGAAGCAACAGGAGACAGAGAAAAAGGGAACATAAGAAACGGATATCGTGAAGTTACCATCCAAATTCCACAAAAACTTCAAGTACAAAAAAACAAACCTGTTTTCTAATGAATTTTTTGATTGAGATGTTCGTTTGCCATTGCTACTTGGCATGTCTCCATTCTCTCTGAGGTGGTTATCGCTCCCAGTATCTGAGGAGTTGCCACACCCTATTGTTGCTTCCTTCCCATTAGACTGTATTTTCAAATTGTCTTCTCTCTTCTTCCTAGATTCTTCCAAAATTTCCTCTCTCCTTGTTGCTGCAAGTGCGTGCTGCTTTTCAATATCCTCATCCAACTTCCCCTTAAAATACTCTGTCTCAAGGACTCGACAGACCAGTTCACGCAAGATTGCCAATTTGGCCTGAATGTCTAGAAGGCCATAGTGACCTCTCTTAATTGTTGCAATATGATTAGCCAACTCAACAATACCAATCAATTCCAAAAAATCGGACAAATACTGGCCCAGGTGATTAAAGTAATCTGGAAGCAAAAAGAGTAAGGTTTTAGAAGGGAAAAAAAAGGTTTAGGTAAGACAATTATCAATGTTCAACAAAGAAATGTATAACTAATATCATCAGGATGTAAACAAGAATGCATGGTTATAGTTACTTGCATTGTAAGAGAGGAAATATTTATTTTCCATTGGTGAAATATGTCAAACATATTCTGAATCTTGAGCCAATTTGCAAATATTTACATTGATAAAATATCTTAATATCAAAAGTGAAATCATAAATTCAAATTTCAACCGTGAGCTTTAATTTATTCTCTCTTTTTTTTGGTGTGGTGTGTGTGGGTGTGGGGGTAATAAAGTAAGGTATGTTTTCAGGTCATGGCAAAACCTATCCATGAGAAACCTTTTATATAATTATTTATATTAAAGTAGCAAAAATAGGACGAGTAGTTGGAAATACATTCAACTGTATAAGATTCAAACATTTTAAATGCCTAATAAAATAACATAGATACGCAACAGTATACAGATTACCAAATTCCAAGGAATAGAACACCAACAGATTATACAAGATATAGTCAAAATCCTTAAAACGTTACAGAAAGAAAATACTACGACCACGGCAAACATCCAAGACACTACATGCAGGGGTGAACCCCCACCCCATCCACCAAGCATAGGGCCATTGGGCATTAGCCCTCGAGACTCTTCCTCCAATAGTCCCCTCAAGATTTTTGGAGCTTGCTCACATCAGGACAAGTTCCAACTTCGCCTTTTAGGTTATGCCAAAATCCGTGAAGGAGTTGTTCAGTTGGAAGAGTGGAGCTAGGAGAAAAAGTCACAAGGCTTGGAATGTTACTCCTCTTGCTTTTTTGTGGGTCATTTGGAAAGAGCGAAATAGGAGAGCTTTTGAAGGGGTGGAGATGAGTTTTGCTCAGTTAATGCTTAGTCTCTGATCCCTTATTTTCTTTTGGTTCACCCACGTAGTTCCTGTTTGTATAGAGGATTGGGTGTCGTTTGGGGAGAACCATATTTTGTAGGTTCTCTCTTTTTGGTATACCTCTTGTATACGGCCATTATGGCCTTGTTTATTATGAATGAAATCTTTTACTTGATAAAAAAAGATATTAATATCATCAGAGTTTACAAAATATGGTATTTGATCAGATTGTGTTACACAAGAAGGTTAATCAATCATATGTCCGGAAAAAACATAAATCCTTCAAGAATTTTTTTACACAAGAAGGTTAATCAAGCATATGTCTGGAAAAAACATAAATCCTTCAAGAGTTGAGAATTCATGACCTTCGAAAGAGAATATAATGTGATTCAGCTATTACCTTCATCTTTGGTCTTTTCTTCTGTACAGCTATGAAATACTCACTGTTATCTTTCAAAAGAAAGCGAAGAAGGGCTGAATGACATTCAGATATGAGAACAATGTTGCTCCCTTTGTGACAAACAGCCCTTTCAAAATCTTCAAGGGAGAATGGCGACAGGTGCAATAGCCTGCCAAATGAAGTACAAAAGTCCCAGACCATCAAATGATCCCCCACACATTCCATTGGGACGTTAAATTTCTACATGGAGGAGGGCGTTCAGTCAACTGTTTATCGAACTCTGCATATTCCACCAAAAGATCATCGATTGGATATCTAATGGACTGTCCCTTCAGTTTGTCTTCAGCATATGTCAATGCAGTGAAGACAAAGCATTAATATGGTGCACAAGATAATAGACAGCAGAAGTACCTCTTCATATCATACTACTACCAGTTCCAAAATGTAAAGCATAAAGGTGGAATAAGAGGCATCTTTCTTTAAATAAAAGATTCTGCTAAATTATAAAATCCCAAATATGTAACACTTCCAAGTAAACATGACATTTCTCAGCCAATATAATACTTTCCAAGTAAACATGTTCAAGATGTTGCATAACAATTTGTGTCTGGGAAAAGTAAGTGATGTCCAACGTGTGTGATTTTACTTTTTAAGTTTTTCCCTACGAACAATTACCTAAATTTCGTGTTTTAGTAGAACTTCTAAATGTGTGGCTGAATAATGTGTCACAGCACCTAATGTCCCTAAGATGTTAAACTTCAAGTAAGCATATAAACATTTACAAGATGTGTAACAATTTGAAGACTTTTCAAGTTTTTTCCCTACAAACAATTACCTAAATTTCGTGTTTTAGTAAAACTTCTAAAATGTGTGGCTGAATAATGTGTCACAGCACCTAATGTCTCTAAGGTGTTAACCTTCAAGTAAGCATGTAACATTTACAAGATGTGTAACAATTTGAAGATCTGATGCAACTTAGTTAAGTAAATATTCACATATTTTTTTTAATTTAATAACATACCCAGTGAAATCCCACAACATGGGGTCTGGGGAAGGTAAAGTGTACGCAGACCTTACCTCTACCTTCGTAGGTAGAGCGGCTGTTTCCGAGAGACCCTTGGCTCAGGACATGCAAAGCAAACAAAAACACAATGATCTTGGCCAAAATTTTTTAAAATTTAAAAAAGTATGCAAATGTTGATAGCAAACGTGAATACGCCATAATAGCGCATCCTGAAAAAGAAGGTAGAAGCAGTAACTAACGCAGATAAATGAGATAAACCAAGTACATTAAAGAACGCATAGCAGAAGAAATACAACTACAGAAGACTAAAAAGCAATACTACGCCTAAGCGGGCCTACAGTAATAACACTACAACTACAAGTTTGTAAGAGTAAGCAGGACTACGCCGACTACCTACTACCACCCTACTATAATATGTATCCTCCCTAACCCCCTATCTAAGGTCATGTCCACAGTAAGCTGGACATGCTCCATAAATATTCACATATATGAAGTAGTATACTTGATCAGACTTGAATATGTAAGTACCAATAAGTAGAAGAAACAACTCTCTACAATAGAAAGTAAATAACAACAAGCCAACATTCATCAGCACTACCTCTTCCTATCTCAGAGGGATCTGGAAGCCATTCTTTTTTGCCTCCTGAATAAACAAGATCATTAGTACATGAAAGCGACAAATCTAACACGACAGTATGTACACTAACACAGTTGCTAGAGCACTTACTCTATCTTCACCTTTCTTTCTCTTCCTATTTATAACAATGACTCCATCCTGCATAAAAAATTGGTCTTTAAGCTCATCTGGAGGATCAGTTGGAATCCCATGCTTCTTTGCTAATTTTTCATGCAATACCCAAGGAATGCTTCGATATGTAGATTCTCTGATAAAAGACCTCAGAAAAGCTCTACTAAATCGCACTTTGCACCTAATCAGATCTTCTTCATCGATGGCTGTATTCTCAGGCAGTCTTTCATATTTGTCTAGCCATGCAACTTCATAATGAGTTTTCTCACCATCCTTCACAGCTCTCTCAATTTTGCAGGAGTATACATCATTGTTTTTCCTCCCATATACTTCACTACCTTCTGAAAGACAGCCCTGCAGCTTTTGAGCAACAGCATCCCCAAGATCTTTTAAACTGAGCATACCTGCAATTCAGTCATTACCAAGGATTGTCAATACAAAAAAAAACTACATGAGAATGAACGTGTAAAAAACCACCAGAATTGTAACACAAAAGCAAATCCAATCACATCTATATCCACATTTGTTTGAAACAGCAGCTTGCAGAATCCTTAACCTAATAATACTGAACCAAATGTTCATTTATGGGTAATGCTGAGCTGAACTAAATTGAAAATGAAGACATAAACGAGCTCGCTGGATCATTTAAGAAAGAGAATATTGCTGGAAAGATTTGCATGTATGCAAGCGGCAAAATCATTAGTTAACATCAAAATATAATAATGTTCTCCACAAACAGAAGCAACACTTGAGCAAGAACATGTATAACACAATTACACTAGCAAGTGTAGGTGGTCTTGAACTTTCATGATCTAGATCGCGGAAGTGTAACTCTAGCAATTTGGAGTCGCTCCTTGTTTTTCAACTATGTTCAATAAGCGCATCACTTTACGCACTGCTTGGGACTACTCAATGATAAGCCTGATATTGGCGTTTTATCTAAATTGGAAATAACTAGTTCTAGTTTGATTAGCTTTGCACTTAATCCTTTGCTGGCTGGAACAAGTTGCGTGTATTCAAGCAGCAAAACCATAAGGTAAATGTTGATTCTGCCACATCGGTTGTGGATGGGTGTTTGGTCTCCTTATATGAACTTGGACAATCCTCACCCTAACGAGCTAGCTTTTGGTAGAGTTAGCCCAAGATCCCTTCTTTACATGGTATCAAAATCATGTTCATTCTAATTCTTTGTTCACCATGTCAGGCCCCAAATTATATCATTCAAGCTCCAGCTTAACGAGGTTTGGGCATACAGAGTGTTAAGAGTCCCACATCTGATATGGAACGGGAACACGGACTTTATATGATTTTGGGCAATCCTCGAGCTAGCTTTGAGGTCAATTAGGCTCAAGATCCATTATTTACATGGTATCCAAGCCAAGCCCATCCCCATTCATTGTTTACCCAATTTTGGGCCCCATTTTATATCAGTCCACGCCCGCATGTCCACCCGGGCGCATGAGCGGTGTTGATTATCGCGTTTCATTAATGAAAAGAAATGAGGCTCTATATTGTCCACCAAGGAAACTCCAAACAACTCCATCGCGATCGAGCGATCACATCGATCCGACCTTCCTACTCAGATGGAAGGACTTCGATCGACTCGAGACTCGGCCTGGACTTGATCGCCTTCTATTTCTGAAGTACCGCAGGCCGCCTCGCCTCGCCCGATTGAGAAATAGGAAAGAACGCAGAATCGCCTTATCAGATGAGTGTTTGGTCCGTTATATGGACTTCGACAATCCTTACCCTAATAAGCTAGCTGGGGTCGAGTTAGCCCAAGATCCATTCTTTACAAGAATATTGCAATGAGGTAGCTGCTCACCACTCTCGCACGCAAGGCTAAAGCATGAACATGATAATATAACTACATCATAATCTCTTTTCTTTTTCTAATCATGAAGTGCTTCACGCCACTTGGGAACGCTGATATAAGTCTTATCTTGCATATTCCAGACTTGGAAAGTATAATTCTAACAATCTGCTGTTACTCCTAGTACTGTTCATTCATCTTGATATTTCATCTAAATTTGGAAAACTCTAATTCTAAATTTCTAATTTGATCTATCATGCATATAATCCTTGTTATGCTGAATTAATGCCAAATGATTTGATAAATCTATTTATCCGTCACAATATACAAAAGATACATCATAACAGACCGCTTATCTGCATCAGAAAAGGTTCCACATTCACAGGTAAACTACCTTCTAGGATAGAATTGCATACAAGAAAAACATATGTGATGTCCATGAGCGGAAGAAAGCAAATTGTGAAAATAGGAAGACCAAAAACAAGGATATTCTATCTTTATTCTAAATCAATTAATCGTACACAATATATCCATTGTCTAAGTCTTGGAGCTTATAAGACAAAAATTATGATGTTTCTTCTTAAACAATGCTGCATTACAACACAACATATCTTCTTCAGAAAATACAGTGATATCGAACCTTAAATTCTAGGAGATTAAGTAATAGAACTGAAACAAGAGACAGCAAAATTAAGAGCATCTCTAGTACTAAAAACACCAACAACATTTTAGTTAGGTAAGAAAACCATTTCACTCAAGAAAGCTAAGAAAATGAATTGACGTACTGAATTGCACATCGCGGAGAACTGGAGCCACTAGTTCCTCAGGGAACTTCTGAACTTCTTGTGCAGCCTTCTTCTCTGAAACCAAAGCCTCCTCATACGTCAAGTAATTCTTTCCTGTCAATTTGCATGTCCAAACCCTATGGCGATACAGGTTTATCCGTCTCAGATATTCACTACATTTTTCAGCAAAGTAATTTTATCAGAATAATACCACAAATAAAAAAAGAAAATATCATAAAATTCAATAAAAATCATGACTTTTGAAGGGTTACCCATAATCCTTAAATATCTCTTTAGTAAAACGAATTTGGAACACGAGCTCATTAGGCTTCAAATCCTTTGGTTTTTCCACCAAAGCAAATGGCTTTCTTTTATATAACGGCATTTCCAATCCCTGCAATATACCAAAATAAAAACAAAAAACATGACATAAACCTTATAAAATCCAGACATAACAATTCCAAAATTCGCAAAGAATACATTCACACAGCTCCATGCTCAAATATTTGAAGGCACGACATTTCTGGCACTGACACTGATGTAAATAAACAAGTATTACATTACAGAGCATGTATGGAAAAACTCCACATTAGACAAACCTATAAGATAAAGCTTTATGAATCCCAAAATAGCTGCAACAGATAAATTCACTGTTGTATTCCAATAAAGATGTGACATTTACGGCATACATGTTAGGGTAGTAAACAAGACATAAACCCTATAAAATCAATACATAACAATTCCAAAACCGCCAAGAATTCATTCACACGGCTCCTACGTTCAAATATTCCAAGACACAACATTTCTGGCACAGATGCTAATGTATATAAACAAGCAGTACATTACAGAGCATAGAAAGAAACTCCACATTAGACAAACCCTATAAGATAAAGCTTTCGGAATCCCAAAACAGCTGCAACAAATAAATTCACTACTGTGTTCCAATAAAGATACCATCTTTATATCATTCATGCTAGTGTAGTAAACAATAATTACACTGAAAATCATAAACCAAACAATCCACATGACATAAACCCTGTAAAATCAAGACATAACAATCTCCAAAAACAGCAAAGAATACATTCACACGGCTCCACGCTCTAATATTCCAAGGCACAACATTTCTGGCACATATGCTAATGTAGATAATAAGCATTACATTACAGAGCATGTATCGAAACTCCACATTAGACAAACCCTACAAGATAAAGCTGAATCCCAAAATAACTGCAACAAATAAATTCACTATCAGATTCCAATAAAGATGCGACTTTATGTCATTCATGCTAGGTAGTAAACAAGAATTACACTGCAAAGCATATACCAAAAACCACATGAATAAATTCTATAAAATCAATACATAACAATTCCAAAACTGCAAATAATACATCCACACGGCCCTAATGCTCAAATATCCCAAGGCACAACATTTACGGCACAGATGCTGATGTAGATAAACAAGCATTACATTACGGATCATGGAAAGAAACTCCACATTAGACAAACCCTATAAGATAAAGCATTAGGAATCCCAAAATAGCTGCAACAAATAAGTTCACTAAGCTTTAGGAATCCCAAAATAGCTGCAACAAATAAGTTCACTAAGCTTTAGGAATCCCAAAATAGCTGCAACAATAAGTTCACTACTGTATTCCTATAAGGTTGCGACCTTTACGACATCCATGAAAGGACAATAAACAATAATTACACTGCAAAGCATATACCAAAAAACCCACATTACACAAACCCTTTTTTTATCAAGTAAAAGATTTCATTAATAATAAACATGTCATCTTGGCCGTATACAAGAGATATACCAAAAAAAGGAGAAACCTACAAAATATGGTTTTCTCCAAAAAACACCCAATCCTCTATACAATCAGGAACTACATGGGTGCACCAAAAGAAAATAAGGGATCGGACTGCTCCTCAATTGAGCAAAACTCATATCCACCCCTTCAAACGCTCTCCTATTTCTCTCCTTCCAAATAACCCACATTAACGCAAGAGGAGTAACATTTCAATCCATGTGCCTTCTTCTCCTAGCTCCACTCTTCCAACAAAACATCCACGTCCTCACCTGTCACCTTACAAAGGAAACACCAACTTATGCATACAACCTTGCGGTTTCTAAGATTCTCCGCAATCAAAATCACCCCTCTAGTAGTTAGCTAACCACGAGAAGAAACACACCTTCCTCAGCACCTTTGGTATCTAGAAACATACGGAAAACTATCCCACATGGCACAAACCCTATAAAATCAAGACATAACAATTCCAAAAACAGCAAAGAATACATTCACACGGCTCCCACGTTCAAATATTCCAAGGTTCAACATTTCTGGCACGGATGCTAATGTAGATAAACAAGCATTACATTACAGAGCATGGACGGAAACTCCACATTAGACAAACCCTATAAGATAAAGCTTTAGGAATCTCCAAAATAGCTGCAACGAATAAATTCACTACTGTATTCCAATAAAGATGTGACCTTTACGACATCCATGAAAGGACAATAAACAAGAGTTACACTGCAAATCATAAACCAAAAAAACCCACATGATACAACCCTACAACAACAACAACATACCGAGTGCAACAACACAAGTGGGGTCCGGGAAGGGTAGAGTGTGTGCGCACCTTACCTCTACCTTGGGAGGTAGAGAGGCTGTTTTCGAAAGATCTTCGGACACAAACCCTATAAAATAAAATTTAAAAAAGTGAAACCCCAAACACAGCATCTTATAAATTCACTGCCCCTACGTGCATATACACCAAGACACTACCTTTCTGGCACTGACACTGATGTAAATAAACAAGCATTACATTAAAACGCGTAAATCAAAAAACCCAGTTCAGATTTTAACATATTAATCTCATAACACAAAGAAAAACAGTAAAAAAAAAGGCATTTCCCGCCAGTGGAGTATTCAAGAATTTATGAGAAATAGCATAAATTATGAAGTAAAAAAAGAGAGGTTACCAGATTCAATAGAAGGTGGTAAGTTGTATTTACGAGTGTTCGATGGTGGGAGAGAGAGAAGAAGGCGGTGGTGGTACGCTTTACTTCGGGACGTGTTTGAGGAGTGTCCCTCTCTCTGTTCTTGAATTCCCAAGTCTTAGGAAAGACTGTTTATTGTACATAGATGCTATTTTACGTTTTATTTATCGTTTTATTAGTACTTTTACAAGAATATCCCTATCAATTTTGACTTCCTCCACAATTGTTTTGTTGTCTGTTGTACTGTCACAAAAACACTCATAGATGACCTGGTCTTACATGGGAGGTTATGAGGATTAAGATCCAGATAGATGTGTTAAAAGTATATTGGGCCAAGAGTCCAATTCAACCGAGAATGGCCCAGCCGATATTTTCCTATTGTGGGGCTCCTTTCCTTTGTATATTTGATAAATATTAGACTTGGGATTCAGATCTTAATTAGTAGTGTAATATTACCATAATTGTAAAATTAGTATTCTTATAGAATAGAAATTACTAAGTAGAATAGAAAGAGGATCTTCCTCATTATCTTCATCATTGTAATTTGTACATATATGTCTTTCATTAATAAGAATAATCAAGGGATTAATTTTTTTATGGTATCAAGAGTCTAGGTTCTCTTTACATTGCTTCCGCTCCTCAAAATTTCTTCTTCTTTTCTCAAAATTTTGCCCTAAATTCTCAAATTTTTTTTGTGTTCCTCCTCTTTCACAAAAATCGAGTATCTTTTAAAAACCTTTCTCACAAATTTCCCTCACTAAATCTTGTTGTTCTATTCCCTATGACGGATAAGAAAAAATTTCACCCTGCCCTCACAGTTTCTAATATCAAGAGCGTTCTTCCTATCGTTCTTGACCTAGAAAACGTTCCATATGGGACGTGAGCGGAATTATTTGCGATTCATGCTTTGGCACATAAAGTCCTCTACCATATCATTCCTCCAACTTGTCACGACCCGATCCCGGGCCCGCGACTGGTGTCCTACCTGGGCACCCTTACATGTATACATCAGATATAACTAGCGGAATATAAATAAAGCTCGCAGACTTAAGATCGTGGAATAAGGAATACGCAATGAAGTGCCACCTTTCTCGCATATATACATAATAACAATGATACATTTTACAAATCCAACCCACAAAACACGACTACTGCATTTCTAAGAGTTTTGACATAACAATCGCGATTCGACAGGCTCCGCCATACCCCAATATACGACCTACAACAACAAGATCCGTACAAAGCATTTAACCTCCTAATAATTGAGCTTCTCAAAAGTCGAATCATGATCCAAGAGCGAGGATCAACAACTCCGCTTTACCTCACTACAGACGAACGCACTTTCGGCGAAAGGTCGCATAAAATACCAAGATATGAAACCGAAAAGTACTGTAATGAAATCATATAGTCAAAATAAAGTCGAGACACGTATGATAATCAAAATGACAAAGATTTATCAGGTTTGCCAACGAAACGAATGAAGTCAATTTTTACCTCAAGACAATTTCCACATATATAAATAGTCATGCGTCGTGACACAAGCCTCAAAACATCATCAGGCAATTTAAAACGCGGTCTCAAGCCCGCAATATCAAAGTGTGCGTGAAATTCTTCACATCGCAGACGTATAAACGATATATATATATATATATATATATATATATATCATGCCCGTGGAATCCTGCATCTCGGGTACATGACTTCATGGAGAGTTAGTCCATAAAATAATGATATCATCCGAATCGAACTCATCACGGTCGCACGCCTTAATCCTTCATCGTAAGCACGCTCCACGAGTAATATAAAAGCATACTCGTGGAATCCTTCATCACCGCTTCGACGCTCCAAGTAAATCACACATCAAGACGACCGCTACTCACTTTTTTTACTAATTTTATGGTGCATCGTATTTTAAATCTTACGTTGATTCTTTCATCGATTATTTTTAGACTTAGAGCTACAACTGAACTTACGGTAAATTAGTGATTAGAGTACAATTTATAGAAATAAATTATGTATTAATATGATCTATTGTAATTTAATTTTAGAAAATACTTAACTTTTTATAGCTATAAGAGTGGAAGTGATAATCCCAAACAATGTTTAATTTAATCTTAACTATATTAATTGCAATTTGTTCAAAATTTGAATGCGTAACACTAAATTTTACACCATCCCTATGCATATCAACCCATAGAGTTCAAGGAAGGATAGAGATTATAAAAACAATCTTGTAAAAATTACTTCTTTAATGATCACAATATATTCGTATTGATGTATCCTTTAAATTAAAAGAAAATCTTGAAGTCTTATTATGAATGGTACGGTAAAAGAACAAATAATAATTTAAATTTGTATTAATTAAATATAAGATAAAATGTTGAATTTAATAGATTTGTCATACAAACATATCAGATGCAATGCTAGCAATGAAATTATCATAGTACGCATTTGTTCAAAATCGTAAACTAAAACCGTAAACCGGAAAAAATGAATAATGAAGAAAGTAGAAAATATTCGAGATCACAGAATTCATCGTGTCCTTAAGGAATTTAATTTCATTGTACTCGAGGTTACGGATTACTTCCTCCCGTGATAAAATGGATATACCGCCGCAGAGTAGCGATTCAAACGCCGTTAATTTCACGTAACTAAAAGTTGGCAACGCAACCACGTAGACTTATAGTTTTATTTGTGAAAGAGAATGCAATTTCAACGACTAAAATTATTTTCAAAGTATTAAAAATGAGACATTGTCTTAGTTTATATAGCCTCAAGATGCATGTTCTAAAAGTCATGATCGTTTGGAAAGGCCACTTTGCCTTTCTAAAATGAAAAATGTTTGAAAATTTAATTTTTATTCCGCGAAAATTAATTACCAATTAATCTTTTCCTACGAAATAAAAAAACAGAAATGAAGATTTGAAATTAAATAAATTTGGTCAAAAATTATCAATCAATCGATCATTTGTCCAAATCCAAATCAAGCCGAGCGACAACGACCACAATGGTGAGTCCTCTCTTCTCAACCCTTAAGAGCTGTATAAGCGTTTTCTAATATAAGCACAGAACAACAATCATAACAGTTAGCCGACCAGCCGCCACCAACCAACATTACGTACACAAAGGAATAGTCAAATAAGCGCCGCATGCGCCGCCACTAGATAACAACAAGTATAACAGAACGCCCAACACGTGGTATAACAACATCAAAACCAAAACAAGGTACAAACGCCCAACTCACAACCGCTCATGCACTCTAAAAGTGCAATATCGACATACGACGGACAGACCCGCCGTGCCCAAAATATGCATAAGTCCGAAAGATAAAGGTTCTGTACCAAATTAATGCTCCGAACAAAGGAGTTTCCAACCTGTACATAAATCTGCATCGTAGTGGTCACCTATCGAACACTGAATACGCAGTATTTAACGCACTTTGAGAAAAGCGGTTAGTACGAAATAATGTACAGTGCATGTAAGCATTAAATCATGTAAATAAGATCAAAATTGTCTCCTCGTAGCGGTAGAGTCAACTATATCATAAAAGAATGAGAGTCATACCAAAGATTTACGCACGCTTAGTCATAAAATCATCTGACGCAAATAAATGAATAAACCGCCTACTCGTTGTGGACGCGCGAATATATCGCGAGTATTCTGCACTTCATCACGATGCTGTCTGCGGAAATCATATATATATATATATATATACATAATCGCCGAATTTCTTCAATGGACGCGCGAATCATCCTCGATATATACGCAATCTGCCTTACCGACGCGGTGAAGTGAAAATGACTTACCACAAGTAGATATCATGACCAACTCAGATGGAATTTAAATCATTTCTTTGACTCTCATTAAAATCATTAAATAACTTCTACAATTAAGATCATACGCATTTTCATAACTCGGGACACTATGAATAAGATTAGAACGAGTCATGACGTCCGTCAGACATTCCATCAGATAATATTCATGTCGAACGAAGAATCAATAATTCACAAAATCATGCCAAAAGAAAGGAAGATAGGCTCACATACTCTTAGGCGAACTAATCAACTCAATATTAAGGCATGTCTCTGCCTAGTACTTCAACCTATAATAAGGAATAATACGCTCGTCAATTCTATGATTTCTAATGTAGTTATAATAATAACGACTTCCTATTTTACGTAAATTGGGCAAGACTTCGCTTATACGCATATCCACAATTTACCAACAAGCCAACCACCAATAATCTAACATTATTCCGTGATATAATTAAGTTAAGTCCAACGACTTCATATACGCCATCCTATATAACCTTCCTTCTCTTTATATCCACAAGCACAACAACTTCAACAATCAAGTGACTATCACACCTATTTATCATGGTTATTCAACTTAGTCATGTTAAAATAGTTCATAAAAGCAATCTCAAACTTATCAACATTTAAGAATTCAAGTGAAATTTACACTTTCCTATACTTTAATTCTTCCAAGACACGATAAAGATTACCACAATACATATGCTTGATTTCCAACATTATAATCTTAACAAGAGTCCCTAATACAACACAATCACGCTCAATAATTCCATCAACCTTTCTACTAACCCATTATTCAATTCCAATACCTTTTCTTAATTCTTTAGAATCTAATTTCATATTTCAATACTTCCACATTACTAATTACAACTTAACTTCAAGATTTCTTTCAATTCTCAACATGCACTTAATGTAAGAATAAGATCTCAACGCTCCATTCCAATGTACATAAAATAGTCTTCAAGTATATCCAACAACATACTTTCATAACCCATTTCTTTACTCCTTAAAATTCAACTTCATATTTCAACATTCTTATATAAACAACTACAACTTAAATCTCCATGTTTCTCCAAATTTGTAACATGCAAGAATAACAATACTTGACTTCAATTTTACACCAAATCACCCCACACCTACACAATCAATGCCACCACAACACATGCAAATTTTACTTCCATTCCTCTTAATCTTAGTTTAATTTCAACACAAGTTCCAATCTAACATTTACAAACAACATGCAACTTAATCTATACCATAAGTTAAGAATTTCATACCTTAAAATTGTCCAAAAGTGTCCAAAAATCGCATTTAACATCGCTTCTGCATTTTTAACCCAAAATTTCATCAATTTCGTCCGATTTTTCACTTCATCAACTCCATTTCAACATGTAATCATTCTTCAATGTTAGACCAACATCCCTACACGCTTTTCTTCCTAAAATTTGCTCCAAAAATCCAAAATCGAGGCTCAAAATCAAGCGTTAGGGCGTAAACGCCCACCGCTTTTGGTATAAAACTTGGCTAGAATTGTAGATTTTTTTACCTGTAATAGAGCTGATGTTGCTTCAATCTTGCTAAGAAACGGGGAGGTAATCGCTAGGAGAGGAAAGGATTTGAGCGTAGAATGGGTTTTGAAATCAAATGAAAACGGCGGTTTAAAGTTAATATAAAATCTGATTTTTTTGCATTTTAGTCTCAAATCCCACTATTAATAATCTCATACCCCACTTAACTTAAATTCGGTAAATTCCATAAGTCTCATATTCATGACGTCGAAATTTATATACTACAACGCTAATCCATAACCCCGTTAGGAATATAAAACTAACATCTTGAATTTTCATTGTCATACTCGTAGTATCAAATTTTTTCCCGGAATCACATCCTTGTATACTAATTTCCAATACTTGATCTTATTATCCTAATTACGCTTTTAATTATCATCTTAAACTTACGAGGTGTAACATTCTTTCCTCTTAGAAACATTCGCCCTCGAATGTTCATAACCACTTTATGTTCTAGAAATTTCGACAGAGCCTCATTTATAATCGTGGTTCTAACCATCTATATTCAAAGAAACCAACATACGTCACACAGTACCACAAATAAATACACATATATAGTTCACCAATACTATAATCAATTTCTGGTTAGATTGAATTACTCCGGAGGCACGAGGAATAAGCC
The DNA here is from genome assembly GCA_029844215.1 of Przewalskia tangutica. Classification (NCBI taxonomy): domain Eukaryota; kingdom Viridiplantae; phylum Streptophyta; class Magnoliopsida; order Solanales; family Solanaceae; genus Przewalskia; species Przewalskia tangutica. The sequence continues at coordinate 161,022,078 of CM056719.1, forward strand.
AGGATACTTCTTCTTATCTCGCCTCCGCCTCCCAAATCATTTCTCTCTATCATATTCCGCCACAACACCTCGACGACGCAACATCTTTAGTCCGCACTCTCCCGACTGGGCGATCCAATATGGCCACTGGATTCTCCTCATGACAACTCTCGCCACCGACATCGCCCACCGGGAAAACTAAGCGGTCACCAATACACTTCCGCAATACGGATACATGAAAAACTCGGATGTACCGCCTAAGTTCATGCAGTCCAACTCATAGCAACTTTTCCTACTCGCTAATGATCCGATAAGGCCCAATATACATCGGGCAGTTCCTCTTCCCAAATCTCATCACACCTCTTCACGGCGATACCTTCAAGAATACCCTACCGCCGATCCAAACTCTAAGTGCCGACGCCGATTATCGCGATATGACTTATGTCGACTGAGCCGCCAAGAATCTCATGTATGATTTTCACCTTGTCGACAACCTATCAACTACGCATGACCAATCAACTAAGTCACCCACGCTAAACCAACCAACGGGCGACACTTCCTCTCACATACAAAGCCTCACAGGCCATCCAACGCTGGGTAGAGCCGTTATTGTAAGCAAACTAAATACGTGGCAAGCATCATCCTACCTTAAACTCAATAATACAAGCCCTTAACACGCCCTCCAAACCGTACGGTATGTTCGATCGCCCATCCGTCTGGAGGATGAAATGTCGCGACGAGACTCCACTTGCGCTCCCAACCCCTTCCAAATGATCTCCGTGTTAGCCGTGAACCGCCCCTGGCCGATATGATAGATAATGAACCCCACGTAGTCTCACTATGTTACACCCCGTAATTCAACGACATGCTTAAGAGAATGTACGAAGGAATCAGACTCTAAAATCGTACGGAAGAGAATTGTTTTCCGGGAAAATCTTCCGAACGCTTCTGAAAGGAAAAATGTTCGGCTGATGAATCGATTCTCAAAATGCATTATTTGAAGAATATAACTTATTATCATTATGGAAATTTATTTTTACAGATTTATCACGCCTCACCCGAGAAATTTTACGCTTGGGCCCATGAGGGTTACAAAATTTTACGACGAATTCGAGGGCGACACGCGGCACCCCACACGGTCTTCGACGAAAATTAGCAAGGTAGAATGTTCATCGACTATCAGATGAACAAGTCTTCAAAGCTCGAGATAATCGACCAAGTCAACTCGCCACTTGTTCAGATATTTAATTTCCTTCATCCTAGCCATACATACGTTGTAATCTCGACCTCCATCAGGTTATATATACTACAATCGTGCAAGACCAAGTCTTCAACACTTAGAAAAAATTAGACAACTTTGTGCAAGCTTATGTCGCTTTTCTTTGGCTTCAGTGAGTTTTCCACACAATATTTTTGTAATTTTGGTCCATTATTCACAAGACTTTAACTCAAGGTCCCTGGCGGTATTGTAAGGATATCTCAATAGAAAGATTTCGAAAACGACGCTTCACGTTAGTCGCAAGCGGAAACCTAAGTCATTTTCATAGTTTTAGATCGAAATGGAACAGGTTGGTCAGAACTTAAAGGCTTCAAATAATGGACGGGAGCTTAAAGGAAAGCGAGCTAAGAATTTCTAAGGAGCGATTTGAATCTTGGAATTTATAAGGGCTTATAAAGGTAAAAATCTTGTCGTTTTAGTAATTAAGATTGCTTATTGTTGTAATTATGGATATTAGTGCCATGAGGTATATATTACGAAGTTTGATGTTGTACGGATATTAGAAACCCTAATCCGAAAGTTGTATGATTAACCCTAAGATTGTAATTCAATTTGGTTATTAGTTTTAGTCGTCGACATGTTATATAAAGAAAAGATTATAGTTGCTTGAATTGTTTGCGATTATATAACATGTTAGATGACATTATGGATCGAAAGGAATCGAAAGAAATAGATTGTCGTCATCCTCGAGCATTGCCGAATATCACCTGGGCGTTATCGGATTGTTTTGTATTATCGCGCGTAATTTTACACGCCCTATTGGCTGTGTAATCCCTTTGAATTGTTGGATTGTTGCGCTTAAACGCCAGACGTTGGTTATTGATTTTCTGCCTTGAAAAAGGTGGAAAAGCACGAGAAACAAAGGAAATGTTGTCGATTTTCCGTAGAATAAGAGACCTTACACTTAGTATGATTCTAATGCTAAAAGCCAGGAGCTGATAGACATGTTACGATTAATATAGTTGAAGTACTACGAGTAGCGTATTCTACTCAAGGTGGAAAAGCCAGCGCGATAAAGTACTTGGGAGCATTTTGAAACTTGTCGCTAGTCGTCATGGCGATGCGAACCTCTTCTTTCTTTGACATGATCCTACGATGAAATATCCATGTGATAGTATTTCGTGATTCCTTCTACTCTGGTTGCATATTCACGCGTTGATTCTAAGTTAAAAAGACGCTTAAATTGTAATAAGTCCTACCAAGTATTACGAGACGCTGGTAATCACTGTTAAGTTATAGATTTGATTTAAAGATATGTGTCTTGATTTATTTAAAGTAAGTGTTGATTTTATGTTTAAAAATGACTAATTTATATGTAAAAAGGGGATTGATTTTAAAAGTGAAGTTATATGGTTTTAAAGAGAATAAGTTACTTGATTTTGAAGTTGTATGAAACTTTATTTTTCAAGCTATGAGACTCGATTTCTAAAGTGTATGATATGATTTTATAAGTATAAGTAAATGGACTTTAAAGAATGATGTTATAAGTTTTAAGACTACGAACTTTGATTGTCTTTTAAGAATTATGAAGTTTTAAGCGATATGATTTTAAATAGGTATGCCACTTATGGTTAATACTATAAGCCTTGATTTTACGAGTGGAAATGACTAAACTTTAAAGTACGGCTTAATTTATTTCAAAAGTTAAGAAGATGGTTTCCAAAAGAGCGCAGGACTTGAGCTTTAAAAAGAAAGGAGTTTTATGATTCTTTTTAAGTATGTATGTACGTAGTATTTTTGGGTCTAGTTTCCTAATGTTGTAAGAATAAAAGTTGGTCTTAAGTTCTCTAAATGAAATGTCATAATAGCTTTATAGTCATATGAGGACTTAAGCAGAAGTGAAAATATGGTTTAAAAATGTCATGTAAGGAAAATCACACCGAGCCTACAAATAGGTCTGACTATGCAGGAAATACACCGAGCCTACAACAGGCCTGACACGCATGAGATACACCAAGCCTACACATAGGCTGATTACGCCATATTACTCCAGCCTACACATGTGATCCGTTACGCCATCTTACACCGAGCTCCACAAAGTGCGCTGACATGCTACACGATTCCACAAGACACCGAGCCCACAAAGCGCCGAATTATGCTACACGATTCCACAAGACACCGAGCTCCACACGCCTGACATGCTACATGATTCCACAAGACACCGAGCCCACAGACGGCCGATTATGCTACATGATTCCACAAGACACCGAGCCCCACAGCAGCTGACTATGCCACATGATTCATCAAGACACCGTGTCCCACAACGGGCTCTGACACGCATCACGTATGAATAATCAAAGTAAGCTCCCAAACAAGAGGTCCTCCATAAAGTGGCCTGATTATGTTATGTAAAATATGTAAGCTATGTGGAAAACTTGACTAAATCCTTAAAGTAAGTATGTAAGAATACGATGTTAATTTTTATTGAAGGAAAAGAACTAAGATACGATTGATTTCAAGAGTTAAACGATACGGCAGGATTCGACATTTCATTTTTATATTTGCCCTCGCCATTTTTTATACAGCTATGATTTGGTTATTGTACCTTATTTCTGCTCCATACTTGCACTGCGAGACTGATTCTGGGGCTGCGCTCACGCCCGCACGCAGTTAGGGTACGTTGGTGATCCTTGCTTCAGGATCTCTGCTCGCTTTTAAGCTTCATTCACTCCGAGGCTTATCTTTCGTACCGCTCGACGTTGTAGATTTATGCGACGCAGGGTACGGCGGGCCCCGCCCCGCCACAATTGTAATTCTTAGAGGTCCGTAGTCATATCTTGCGGGTCGCTTGTAAAAAAAAAGGATGTAATCGCGTTGTTTAAGTAGATGATACGTGTCATGAGTGGCCTTATCTACTAACTCGTTGTTTTATTTTATCGGGCTTTCATTTATGTTCAACATTATCTCGATGGTATTCGTAAAGTGCCTGTAGGGCACCAATCGCGGTCCCGGGGTCGGGTCGTGACACACTATCTCCCTGATGTATAATCTAGCATAGTCCTCAGCTGAATAAGTAGTCCGGACTGGAAGAAAATTGGCTGATTTTGTTAGCCTATCAACAATAACCTGCACGGAATCACACTTCCACGCAGACAAACAAACCTCGTAATAAAATCCATATTAATCACCTCCCACTTCCAAGTCGGATCTCTATCGCTCGTAGTAGCCCACTGTGCTCGATGCTCGACCTTAACTCGCCGACATTTAGGCATCGAGCAACAAACTCAAGTACGCCTCTCTTCATACCATCCCACCAATACAAAGATCTAAGGCCATGATACATTTCGCCGACTCGACGAATAGAATAACTGTATCGCAGGTTTATACATAACTCCGCCGCAAATCCGCAACATCCTGCACATAACCTACCCTCATACCGTAGCACACCATCGTGAGGCCACCTCAAATAAAGTCTTCTCCTTTCTGAGAGTCAGATCTCTATATCGCGGTCGTATCAGATCCTCATATCGATATCTCTTTACCTCTTCTATGATGAGGAATCAAGCAACTCGAACAAGAATACCACTATCTTCGGGATCCGCCAACCGACTCAAGACTAGCTACCAGAATCTCTCTGACCATCTCTTTCTCGTCCGGCCGCACATCCGATTGCAAGCTACCCATGATCTTCTACACGAGCATCCGCCACAACATCGCCTTCCCCAGCGGTACAAGATATCAACGCCATAATCCTTCAACAACTCAAGCCATCGCTTTGTCTCAAATTCGCTTATTTCGCCAAGATGTATCAAGACTCTAATGATCCGTGGTAAATATCGCATTTAACACCATACAAGTAATGTCTCCATATCTTCAAAGCATTTAATCACCGCTAGCTCTAAATCATGAGCTGGATAATTCTTTTCATGTTTTCCGAGTCCGGAGGCATAAGCTTATACCTTGTCACGCCGCATCAACACACAACCTAACCCGATACCAAGCGCCACAATAAATCACATACCCATCTAGCCCTCAAGAGTCAAAACCGAGTCGAGTCAACTTATCTTTCAATAATCGAAACCGTGCTCACAAGCATCATCCACCGAACTTAGTCGCTCGGGTTAGCCTATTCAAAGACAACAGATCGAGGCAAAATTTTCCACAAACCTCCTATAATATCCTCGCACCCAAAAACGGCACTCGCAGGTGTAGCGGGCCCGCCATGTCTTCACCGCTCAATCTTCTCAAGATTCACCCGAATACCATCTCGCCGACAATATGCCCAAGAATGCCACCGAGGCCAACTAACTCACATTTCAAAATTTGGCACTTAATCAGCGGCGTTTGAGGACTCTGCATTGTCTCAATCGATTCAGACGCTTCGCTCGCCGAGAATACACCAAGATGCCATCAATGAATACTATAACAAATGTATTCAAAGATGGCTCAGACACCTGCCATTAGTCCATGAACACTGGAGCATTAGTCAACCTAAACGACATTACCTCAACTCATAATGTTCAGACGATCCTCGAACGCAAATTTCAGATATCCATTACACCCGTAATTCGTGTCATGCTATGAACGCATTTAAAGGAATTAAGTTTTAAATTTTCGCGACGGGTCTGCACGTTTCAACTTGCTTTTAGTCAACTTTGAGACGCTTTTGTCCAATGGCATTAAGAGTTCCCAGTGTTTCAAAGGCCTACATAGTTCGCTGAGTCTAGTTCCCAACGCAACCAACCGCTTTGGTCGACAGGATATCGAGTAAAGTTACGCGTTGACAAGTTCAGCTGCATTTGAGCGTAAAAGAATTTTCGGCTGTGGCGCAGGCCATTTTGCAGTACGCGGCGATTTTCCAAAATCGCTGCAGTTAAAGCGCCGGAGCCAAGCGTTTGCAGAGCTAGCGCGCGCGCCGGTACTACGGCGCCGGCGTTTATGCGAACTGGGAAAATCAGAATCGCTTTAAAAAAGCCATGAGAGGCGATGCTGTCCCCCATCCGATTTTTGTGCATGTCTTATTTATCGACCAAGTCTTCAAGACTTCATCATTCTTGAAAGCTCTCCTTCTCTCTAAAATTAGCTTCCTTCTCTCTAGAAATTCAAGAAGAAACCGCCTAGAGAGAAATTCAAAAGCGTGGTGCATGAAAACATGTCGCAAGCTTGTATGGTCATGAGGCTGATTGCGGTTAAGACAAGTGAAATTTGTCGACTAATTTGGGTAAACTCTGGGTAACAATCCGCTCATTTCTTTAAGTAAAATCAGGTTGCATACAAGAAAGGACTCAGAGTCAGTAAATATTGCTTCTTAGATATATTGCATTTAAGGAATAGAATTTGATTAAAAAGGAATCGATAAGAATTTATGTTGTTATACCTCAAGTTTGGCCGACCGACCTTGTAGTCATTTTAGTTTGATATCAATCGCAGGCGTAATTTTACACGCCCAAGTTAGGCGGTAATCCTCAGTATCTAATTGCTGGCCTTAAATGTGGCGCTTCGTAGTTAATATCTGACCTTGAAAAGTGGAAAGATAAAATAAAGGAGGTGTTGTCCAATTTTCCGTAGAATATGGACGCTTAATTAGAATATTCTACGCCAGCTAGAAGCTAATCGGACGACATGGTCATTATGTGCTGACATACTACGCATGGATATCGGGCTTCATGCTGGATTAACCAAGAGGTACGGAACTTTTCATCTCTCGAAAGAATAGTCAGACTTATATAAGACGGTAGACGCATAAGATTTGATATCATTTACTTGCTTTAAGTATACGATACTTGTTTCGCTTTAAAAGTATGTTCCCTCGATATATATGCACTGACTAAGTTATAAGGTTAATATAACAACTTTACGAAGTTGGTTATATTAGCTATGGAAAGTTAAAAGGAGAGATTTACTCAAAGTAAGATAAGTAAGGACAAACGACTTGATTTATGAAAGGCAAATTGATTTTAAGGCATCAATTGCTTAAAGTTTTATATGAAATGAGTCATTTTTAAAAGAGTAGAAGATGTAGTACTTTGGGTTAAATTCCCTGATTTCTTTATTAAGACATGATTAAGGTCTTAAGTAAACTAAAATAAGAGGTATACGAACACACTAATAAGCTGTTGGGATTTCAACTTATTTACGCATGCACGATGGTCATTGAGCTGGTGTAAGAGTATAAACGCGGGTAAACCTCAAGACGTTATACCACCTTCTCCGTAAGAGTATAACGCTGGTAAACCTCAAGACGTTATACCACCTTCTCAGTAAGAGTATAAATGAAGGGTAAACCCCAAGACGTTATACCACCTTCCTCGAGTATGATCATGCGGTAAACCTCAAGACATTATACCACCTACGGATTTGCTACCCATGATTTGATCGTGAGTCTCCTATTTTACGTCAGAAGTATACTCTTATTTACTCTCATCATTAGTAAGACACGTTGAACCGTAATTTGATTTTCATACGCCTTCTGCTTTAGACTCACGATGTAATTACGATTTTCCGCTTTACATACTTAATACATATTGCATCGACTCTTCCTGGGCTGCGCTCACGCGCGTAGGTAAGTAGGTGTGGATCCTCATTCTGTGGATCACCGATCAGTGATCAAGCTCCATTTCTCCCATTTGTCTTTTTCGTATGGTATTCTCAAGTCAGAGATATTATGCATATTCAGGTACGGCCCCGCCCCGCCACCGTTGTTTTCCTGTGGTGTCAGAGTCACATTTGTGGTTCGGGCCGTACGATCAAAGTTGTACGCCTACTTTGGTTACGTATATTTTATGGAAGGCACTTTATCGCCAGCCTCGTGATGCTTATTGCTTAAACAAGCGCATGTGGCCGCAGATGCTCCATCGCTATTCTCTGGACGATGCTTCGGCAGGGTGCCTGCAGGCACCGCCGCGCCGGTCGGTCGTGACATCCGCCTCTCTAACCTGCACTGATGATAACCGTGATCGCAGTCTATCTTCGAAATACTTAGCGACCTCCAACCGATCGAATAAGTCATCAATCCCGGAAGCGGGTACCTATTCTCGATCATCACCTTATTCACCGCTTATACCACATGCACATCCGCAAATAACCATCATTCTTCTTACAAATAATATCGGCGCATTCTGGAGAGATGCACTAGGCCTAATGAAACCCTTCTCTAATAGGTCTTCAACTGCCTTCAACCTTCAATTTCGCGCGCCATTCTATAAGTGGGAAATGGATATAGCTGTACTGCAATACATCTATATCGAATCTATCTCCGCCTGGAGGAAGACTGGAGATAACTGGGAATACATTCTAAACTCACCGACTATTGAATCGATCAGGGCGTACCATCACCTCAGATTACGCACCGAACTAAGTGATAAATACACCCTTTCAACCATCTTCTCGCTGAGGTATGAAATAAACTTACCCCGGCTGATGCAGATTCCTTTCCATTCAATAACCGTTCTTCGAAACCGAATCGAACAAACTTCTCGATAATCAACGCTGGCAAAACAAGAAGCCAACCAATCCATACCCATAATAACGCCAAGCCTGGCCATATCCAACTCTATCAAATCTTCTAAGGTACGACGGCTATATATCACCACCGGAGCAATTCTTATACACACGCCAGATATAATCTCCCACCACAGTGTAGCTACCTCGATACCCCTCAAGAATGCTTGAATACGAGCAATATCCATGCTCGATCAAGTCGCCACGCACTCCATCAACAAGATAGCCGTCTAACCCCATCACGTAATCTGTACCATATCCGCCATGATGCTACCATAAGAAAGGCAGCGAGCCGAGTCAAACTCCGTGCTATATTCTCTAACCGCCCTCCCATTCTCGTCAGAGTTGTAGAAACATATCGACTCCGCCCGCTCTCATCTCTCGGAGGCGAAAGTGGCTGGAACGCCTTTAAAACTCATCCCATACCGCGAGTAGAGCACTTCACCTCGACAACTCCCATGACTCAAACCACTGACCGTTATATCGCAACCGCAGATGAGGCCAAGATAATCGACTCAGATTCGAGGCCCCGAACACTCTCAACGCCCCCGATCACCTCAACGCCCTTCAGATCCATGATGAACTCATAAGGATCATCATCTGCTCACCCATAATACTCCGCGACTACAACTCAAAGTCTCTAACGCCAAATTGTCGCCTGTGGTTAATTGCTCCGCCTCGCTGTAAGTTCGCCTCGCTACTATCCTTGCCAATACCGGATTGTTCTCTCTCAAATCTCCATCTGGTGCCCTCGGGGAATCAAGGATCGTGCATGAGTCTCTGATACGAAAGTGATGTTTCGAGAGGAGCTTCTAGAATCGCATTTGTGACGGCGTAACCAGCCGTCTGGGCACACTCGTGAGTAGACCGCAGGCGGGACCCGGTAGCTTTACGCACCGACTAGTGTCCTCATCAGATTTGCTCTTCACATCGGCGCTTTCCTGAGGCAAAGATGTAAATATAGTAAAACATCGGGAAACGGATCATCTTAATAACACAAACTTTCATAGCACGATCTAGATGGAAGAATAGAACAATCCTAAATGTCGTGATCCTCTCGCAGATAAGTACGGTGCACAACTTACCCATACACAAGACTCCTACAGACACCACTGTAGACATTCCGAGGACAAACTTCTTCGATACTACTTTTGTCACAACCGACCCGACAAGTCAGCGATCAAACGCCCTAATTCGACGCCATAACTAACTGTCACTTAATCCATTTAATACCGAGATCTATAGAAATTTCAAGATAACACCGCTTACAACATCTCTCCAAATGGGCTAACCGGTGCGTCGCCAAATCAACAATGTAACAATCATAATAAAGAAGCAATCATAACAAAAGGCCGTTGTTCTACTAGCCGCCACCAACCAACATTACGTACACAAACGAATAGTCAAAATAAGGTTCGACGCGTCGCTACTGGGATAACAACAAGTATAACCGAACGCCCAACACAGGTATAACAACATCAAAACTAAAACAAGGTACAAACGCCCAACCCACAATCGTTTACATACTCTCTAAGAGTGCACATCGGCATACGACGTGACAGACATTCGCCGCATTTCAAAATACGCATAAGTCCGAAAGAGCAAAGGTTCAGACTAAATTAGCCGCTCGAACAAAGGAGCTTCCAACGGTTGTACATAAATCCTAGATTGGAGGGTCACTTATTCAACACTCAACTCGCGCATTACGCAGCTTCGAGGTGCGGGCGCATTTAAATAATACAGAGTACGCGAGCATGAAATCATGTAAATAAGATCAAATTGTGTCTTGGTTGTAGTCAAATGTATCATAAAAAGAACGGCATCATACCGCATTTACGCACGCTTAGTCATAAAATCATCGATGCAAATAAACGAATAAATTGTCCACTTACGAGGACGCGTGGACGCGAATATACTTCACGAGTATCTCTGATCGCATCACGACGCTCATTCTGGAATCATTATATATATATATATATATATAAATCGCCTGACTTTAAATAGGACGCAGAATCATCCCGATATATACGCATCAACTGCCTCGACCGCGACGCAAGAGAAAACGACTTTAGCACGCAGTAGATAGCACTATACCAACCATGCAATTTAAATAATTTCTTCAATTTCATTAAAATCATTAAATAATCTCTTATGCTAAGATCACGCATTTTCATAACTCGCATTACTATGAATAAGACTAGGTATGAGTCACGACGCCACGACATTCACTCGCTTAATATTCATGCCGAATGAAGAATCAATAATTCACAAAATCATGCCAAAAGAAATAAGATAGGCTCACATACCTCTAGCGAACTAATCAACTCAATATTAAGGTATTTGCCTAGTATTTCAATCCGCTCAACCTATAATAAGGAATAATACGCTCTTCAATTCTATGATTTCTAATGTGTTATACTTAATAACGACTTCCTATTTTACGTAAATTTAGGCGCACTTTCCTCGCTTTATACGACATCCACAATTTACCAACAAGTCAACCAACACCAATAATCCAACATTATTCCGTGATATAATTACTAAGTCCAACATACTTCATATACGCTTATCATATAACCTTCCTTCTCTTTATATCCACAAGACAACAACTTCAACAATCAAGTGACTATCACACATATTTATCATGGTTATTCAATCCTTAGTCATGTTAAAATAGTTCATAAAAGCAATCTCAAACTTCTATCAACATTTAAGAATTCAAGAAGGTGAAATTTACACTTTCATATACTTTAATTCTTCCAAGACACGTATAAGTGATTACCACAATACATATGCTTGATTTCCAACATTATAATCTTAACAAGTAGTCCCTAATACAACACAATCACGCTCAATAATTCCATCAACCTTCTACAACCCATTATTCAATTCCCAACACCTTTTCTTAATTCTTAGAATCTAATTTCATATTTCAATACTTCCACATTACTAATTACAACTTAAATTCAAGATTTCTTTTCAATTCTCAACATGCACTTAAGTGGTAAGAATAGCATCTCAACGCCCATTCCAATGTACATAAAATAATAAGTATATCCAACAACATTCTTCCATAACTCATTTCTTTACTCCCTTAAAATTCACAAGAACTTCATATTTCAACATTCTTATATAAACAACTACTACTTAAATCTCCACGTTTCTCCAAATTTGTAACATGCAATTAGCAACAATAATACAATACTTGACTTCAATTTTACACCAAATCACCCCACACCTACTACAATCAACGCCACCACAACACATGCAAATTTCACTTTCATTCATCTTAATCTTAGTTTATTTCTCAACACAAGTTCCAATCTACCATTTACAATAACATGCAATTTAATCTATACCATAAGCAGAAGAATTTCATACCTTAAAATTGTCCAAAACCGCCCAAAAATCGCATTTAACATCGCTCTGCATTTTTAACCCAAAATTTCATCAATTTCTGTCCGATTTTTCACTTCATCAACTCCATTTCAACATGCAACCATTATTCAATGTTAGACCAACATTCCTACACATTTTTCTTCCTAAATTTTGCTCTAAAAATCCGAAAATTAAGGCTCAAAATCGCGCAAGTAAAGATGGCTAAACGCCACTGCTTTTGGTATAAAACTTGGCTAGAATCAGAGAAAAATTTACATAGATTAGAGTTGATAAGTGCTTCAATCTTGCTAAGAAAATCGGGAGGTAATCTATGAGAGCAGAGATTCGGAGCGAGAACGGGTTTTGAAATCAAATGAAAACGGGCGGTTTAAAGTTAATATGAAATCTGTTTTTTTTTGCATTTTAGTCCCAAATCCCACTATTAATAATCTCATACCCCACTTAACTTAAATTCAGGAAATTCCATAAGTCTCATATTCATGACGTCGAAATTTATATACTATAACGCTAATCCATAACCCCACAGGGAATATAAACTAACATCTGAATTTCATCACATACTCAGAAGTATCAATTTTTTTCTAATCACATCCTCGTATACTAATTTCCAATACTTGATCTTATTATCCTAATTATGCTCTTAATTATTGTTTTAAACTTACGAGGTGTAACAATTAACTAGCTATAACAATCCCCAAACGAACGGAAACGGCTATATGATAAAAACAAATACGACAAAAAAATCGCTGATTCGTATGATTAATCGTGATCCTGGATAAGTAGATTTCTCTTTGAACTTTCTCAGAATAACATATGTCTGGATATACTCACTAATCAGAGATTTGATATATTTGAACCGCCGAGCTTAGTGGTATACATGACAACCACACGCCACACAATTAACCCTTAACCGCTCGTTCTCATTGCTTGTTCGTTTCACCATGAACACCGCACGTTCATGTCACAAAGTGCGAGAATCGCCTCACTACTTTCTCTCGCGCTTTACACTCACATTTACATGGGGGTGTGATTCCTAAATGTGTCATCCCGCAGATACACTATTTGATATACCCTGCACTAAACTTGAAACCATTAAAAGTCGTAATGTTTTATCCTCGGTATTAAACATCCTATCACGGTAACGGACCAAAAATTATCAGCGATAATGTCGAACCATCATCAATGACTTTGTTTGATCTCTTCAACCTAGATCTCGATCTCCAATCTTCTAGGTAGTTACCACACGATGACTCGTCTCTGGCCATAGTCCCATTCTCACGATCTTTCCACTATCTCTCTAGTTAGGCCTTTGGTTAGTGGATCAAACACATTATCTCTCGACTTAACATAGTCAATTGTGATAATTCCACTAGAGAGTAGTCGTTTAACTGTATATGTCTTCGTCAGATGTGACGAGACTTTCCACTGTACATAACGCCTCGCTTCTTCCTATCATATTGATATCGCGAATGATGCACACAAAGAGCCAACGATTTGGGGCCAAAATGGAATATCTTCTAAGAAATTCCGAGCCATTCAAATTTTTCTTCACCGCCTTTGTCTAAAGCTTTCAACTCAAATTCCATCAGAGCGCACACACGTCGCTTGAATGACTTTCAAGACATCGCCCTCCACCATGGAAAAATATATTCATTTGTGGATTTAGTTTCACTGAACCGCTGATCCACTTGCATCATCAGATCCTTCAATAACCGCAGAATACCTATTATAATGCAAAACAAAGTTGAGTATGTTTCAAATACCTCAAAACTCGTTTCATTGCCATCCAATGATTTTAGTCTGGATTACTAGTGTAAATGACTTAGTTTACTTATAAAGACACGCAATATCGTGTCGCGCATACCATAATAATATACATCAAACTTTCTAACACTGCATAATCCAATTGAGAATGACTTTCACCTTATTCTTTGCAATAATAAGGTTTCACATCAATTGGATTTAAAACTTTTTGATACCCAAATACTTGAACTTTTCAAGTACCTTTTCAATATAATGATATCAGACAATGCTAGACTCAAGAGTCTTATGGATTTTAATTTTCAGAATTAAATCGCAACTCCCAAGTTTTTCATATCAAACTTACTAGCAAACATGCACTTAGTATCATTTATGTTAGCACGTCGCTGTACTCATTATCAACATATCATCCACGATAAACAAACAATGACGACGTGGTTCGCAGTGTTCTAATGTAGACACATTTATCACACTCATTTATCTTGAATCCATTTGACAACATTGTATGGTCAAATTTTGCATGCCATCGTTGGGTGCTTGTTTCAAATCAGAAAGAGACTTAACAAGTCGACACACCTTCTTCTCTTTCCCCAAACTACAAACCATTCAGCGTTCCATATAAATTTCTTCCTCTAACTCCATTTAAGGTCGCTTTTCACATCCATTCGATGGATTTCAAGATCGCACACGACGGGCTAACGCTACTAACACCCGAATAGATGTAATCCTCGCACGCGAGTATGCAGTCGAGTAATCAAGCACCTTCTCGCCTAAACCCTTAACAACTGGGCATGCTATATTTATCAATAAGACCATCAACTTTCATTTTCATTGAATCCATTTGGAACCCAAAGGTTTATTCTCTTGAGGAAGATCAACAAATTCCTAAGTACGGTTGTTCAATATGGATTCTATCTCACTATTGATCGCTTCTTTCAACACCGAAGCCTGATGAAGACATAGCTTCGTTGAAGCTTCAGGCTCATTTTCCAACAAAAATGTTAGAAATTTTGGGTCCAAATAAGTAGACGCCCTTCGCGTTTGTTGCTCTTGGATTTTCCTCATCGAAACATTTTCATTTGTTTCTTCCCGAGGCGCTTAGATTTGTTGCATAGACGCACATCTTTTATACTGATATATGATTTCAAAGAAGTCGCATTATCTCGATTCAATTATCGTATTCACTAACGCGATTTTCTCGATTCAGGAACTAATCGATATGCCTTACTATTTGTGGCATATCCTATGAAAACACAATCAATGGTTTTAAGTCATATTTTTACCCTTTTGGGTTTAGGAACTTGCATCTTCGCCAAACACCCCACACTTCAAGTATCCCAAATCGGGCTTCCTTCCTTTCCACTCTTTCTTTTCAGACGGAATAAATTTTGTTTTGCCGCGGGCACTGGATCGAGTATTCTTAGCTGTTAGAATGACTTCCCCACAAATTCTGGGTAAATCAGAATCACACGACCCGACCGATCCGTGACCTGCCTTAACCCGCACCTCATGACACAACATTGTAGAAAACCAACTTAATATAAACTCACAATAAACAACCATAATGATATAAAATAGTCTAGCCAAAACGCCAGCCTAAAAGACATAAACCTACCGCTACATCCTTAAACAAACCAAGCGACAATACTACATGTGCCTCAAGCATGAGTAACACTACGACTGACAGTCCCCGCCATGCCCCGAATGTACAAAACATCAACAACACTGTGGAGAATCCATACCAAAAGTCGAGCTCCAAGAAATGTAAGCCTCCCGACACTGAGTAAAAGATCCTCAGGAATGAGGATCTACCACCGCTTCCTTACCGCGATGAACGCACTTCGGCGAAGCGGGTCAACATAATAACGCACTCAAAGAGATGTAAAACTAAAAATACCGAGAGTAATATCATAAGTCCAAAATACACTAAGCTTATAGATCAAAAATCAAATTAAGCCACAGACTGCGCCTTACTAACAACGCAGAGTAACATGCGATAAGTATAATATCAAGATAAAAATAGTGAGGTCATTTATCAAAACAGTGATCTTTCGCCTGCAAAGATCACAGCAATCCTACTCCCGGGACTCGCTTTCACCCGCACGGATCTTCAAGTGGATCCGCAGATAAGGGCGCCATCCACCTCGTGATGCAGACTATTTCACCTGGCGTGACGGACTATTTCACCCCGCACTGGATCCCGGCGGACCCGCATTTAGACTATTTCCACCCGTGACGGGAACTATTTCACCCGCCATTTGACCTGGCTGGGCCCGCGACGAGTACTAAGTTACCGTGACTTGCATCACGGGTAGCAAATCCACTAATAACGCAGTGAATAACAATGATATAATACATAAATCAAAGACAACCGCATTAGTATTACAATATACAGCACACTCACTTATCATAATACTCAAATGATAACAATAATAATACATAAATCAAAGATTAAATCAAATTAAGATACATAACATAAGTTTAGCCAATGGCTTTATCATAAACATACAACAAGATAAGAACAATCTTCTTAACTTACGAACATTATTAATATAAATCCTCTCATTTTAGCTCATTACAGCACTACATGTCTTTTTAAGATAAATCCGTGAATTTAACCCAAGTATCACATACCGTGAAACCTTTTCAAAATGACTATATTTTTATATAAAACTTCCAAGATACTAATACCCATAAAAGTAATGCACACACAACCACTTTCAAAACAAGTCACAATTTTCCATTTAGAAAATATCCCAAGTTTTCTAAATCAAGCTTGACTTCATTTCCTTTAAAACCTGTGCCATTAATGTCTTGCCAACAATTTACCTTCCACAAATTCAACTCTATTTTCCCCATGCATTATTTTATGATAAAGTAAACCCTTCTTTCTTTATTTACTCTTTTTCCTAAAACTAATATAAATCCAACTTCCCATAAAAATGTTCGTTATATTAACATTTCCACGTTATCAAACACATTTCCCTACGCCCACGGACTTATACTTTAAAACTAAACAAGTATCATATACTTCAAAAACAAGTTGAAGATTATCAAATCTTCAGACGTGATAACCGCACTACAGCAGGTAGATAAACTACTCATGCCTGGAAGAGATGGGGAGCTCTACATACCTCTTTCTGGCCAATCCACTTGTTAATCTCCAACTATCGCACGAATATCGCCAACCTATACCCAATTATAATATCGCGATTAACTTCTAGTTTCAAAGCAGAATATTTCCAAGTTCATGTTATTAATTCTCCATGGAAAATCAAAAGGCAAAGATTACATTTATTTCTACCACTTGCTACCTTTTCAAAGTGCCGATTTTTAACACTCAAACGCCATACATTTGGGCGCTCCAACATCCAAACCAACATTAAAGGGATTACAACACCTAAACTCGTATGTGTAAAATTCGCCTCATAAGTTATAACAATTAATCTTGTTAAATGTTTAAGGTAATTTTTAGGCTACAACATACGCTCACATAACCTCTTTAGCCAAAAACCTTCATACCTAAAACCACATTTCTTATACGCAATGACCTCTGGAAGAGCATTATTTGTTGGACACAAGTTCTTTCTTCTAACATGCAACACTAAAAACTAGTTATAAAGTTAATCAATTGCTACCTGTGAATTTCAGCCAATTTTTTCCCCAACAACTTGTTAATTTTCCTTTCCAAGAACAATTTCTCACCACAAACAAACCTTCATAAAGCCTAGCCATGCTTCCTTTCGCTTTACTTTTCGGGATTTAATGTTGAATATCTTCGAATCTGTATAGTGTTTGCAGGAGCTTGAAATATTTAAGCAGAAGGAAGAGCTTTGTTTCAAGCAGATTTAGCATTTATCACCAGCTTTTAAGACTGGCTGAATATAACGCATGAAATCGACAGGTGCAGGACATCATTACCCTCCGCGGCCTTTTAAAAGAAAAGACGATTTCTAAGTTTTTCCGTCAGATTTTACTACACATGTCTTCAAGTAGCTGCCACACACAAGAACTCGCGACTTAATCTCCACACATACTGATCATTAGCCGCTACGAGGTCTCGACCGGAATTTTTCATTTCAGCCCTAACCCTTTCAGACGCTTCCATACACGCACGCACCGAACCACTGGTATAACATCTTCCTTAGAAACATTCGTCCCGGCACGTTCTTCTAAAGCTACTCAAATCACAATATCGGCCATTGCACTCAACAAAGACGCTCCACACCCACACAAATAAAACTCATACGACATTAAATTTAGCGACCACAATTTAAACGCTAAGCCACCGGAGGTATAGGAATAAGTCAGAGGATATTTCTTTCATCACGCTATCCGCCTCACGCCATCTCCTCTCTGCTCGCTCCACCATACACTGACGAAATACATCATTTGTCCGCAACGCTTTCACCGACGTAATTTGTATCGCGCATGACTCTCATAATGATAACCTCTTTACCCAACCTTCGCGAATCGACAGATTTGACTGGTCCCAATACATTTCGCGAATATAGACACATTTAAACACCTGACACCGCTTTCTGGGACGACGGCAGATTCAACTTATAGCAAGAATCCCGCTACCCCGACAACTGTAGCGCCTAACGTATCTGGGATAAGCTTTCCTTCTTCCCAAATCTCATCACGCCTTCACGGGGCGAGCACCTTCAGAAAACCCAATCACGCATCTTCGAACCCGCCACGACGCCACGACCGTGATAATGGTACTTCGCCACTGGTCGCTAATAATCGCCTCGATAAAAGCTTAACCTTATTCCATCGCCGGGCGAACTAAGTCTGCCTGATTAATCGAACTTTCCTACTCTCAACTGCAAATTTATCACACCGTGATTTCTCCTCAGAGGTGCTCTCATAAGTGCGCTTATCTCGGTCATTTGTAATCAGAGGTCACAGAGGCAAGAAACTCCACAAGAGGAATGGCCCCAAGTGCCCTCGAAATCACAACACAAGCCCGTGATCATATCTTCAAGAACCGATACTAAGGTTTCATCAGTCACAGCCCGAAAGGAATGCAAGATCGAGACTCACCAGGTCCCTAATCCCTTCTCAAAAGACTCCCGTGGTTAGCCGAACTGCCTCTATCGAGCATATCGACACCGGATCAGCGCGCTCACAATCTTCTAATATATAATTCGCATGGGCCTCGCTACCAGAACGCCATTCCGATCGGCAAATGGCTGATTTTCACACTGGCTGACAATCACCCAAATGGAATTTACGCTTCCGGAGCTGCACTCGTAAAATCTATCACTCTCCCACTTCCAAGTTTAACGTCATTACCGCAATAGCCCAATGCTTTTGGTGCTCAATCTTCGACTGATAATTGACATCGAGCAACAAACCCCGCCACGCCCTCTTCGTGCCATCCCACCAATACACACCTCGGTAAGCCGTGGTACGATTTTAATGACTCGCGTATTTAATAACGAGCATCAGATGCTTTCCTCAAAAATTCACACGGTCTCATCTAGAATACACACGGGCCAAAACCTTAGCACCCTATCAGCGC